>CAUYRH010166517.1:0-14506 GCA_963574655.1 Perodicticus potto | reverse complement strand
AACCCACTTGGTCATGGTGTATTTTGTTTGATGTGTTGCTGGTTTCTGTTTGTTAGGATCTTGTTGAATATTTTTGCATCAATATTCATTAGTGATATTGGTCTATAATTTTCTTTTCTTGTTGGGTCTTTTCCTGGTTTGGGGAATCAAGGTGATGTTTGCTTCATAGAATGTGTTGGGTAGTATTCCTTCTTTTTCTATATTTTGGAAAAGGTTGAGTAATATAGGTATTAGTTCCCCTTTCAAGATTTGGTAGAATTCTAATGTGAAGCCATCTGGTCCTGGGCTTTTAATTTAGGGAGATTTTTGTACAGTTGATGCTATTTCAGAACTTGATATAGGCCTGTTCAGCATTTCCACTTCATTCTGGCTAAGTCTTGGAAGGTGGTGTGCTTCCAAGCATTGGTCACTTTCCTTCAGATTTTTGTATTTCTGAGAATAAGGTTTCTTGTAATATTAATTAAGGATTTTCTGAATTTCTGAGGAGTCTCGTTATTTTGTCTTTACCATTTCTGATTGATGAAATTAGAGACTTTACTCTTTTTTTTCTTGGTTCAGTTAAACAAAGGTTTATCTATTTTATTGACCTTTTCAAAAAACCAACTTTTTGATTTATTGATCTGTTGTATAATTCTTTTGTTTTCAATTTCATTTAATTCTGCTCCAATTGTGGTTATTTCTTCTCTTCTGCTGGGGTTGCAATTCGAATGTTCTTCCTTTTCCAACTGCTTGAGATGCCCCATTAAGTTGTTAACTTCCTCTCTTCCATTCTCTTGAGGAAGGTTTGCAGTGCTATAAATTTCCCTTTTAGAACTGCCTTTGCAAAATCCCAAAGGTTCTGATAATTCATGTCTTCATATCATTTTGTTCCCAAAATTTGGTAATTTCCTTCTTAATCTCATCTATGACCCAGCTATCATTCAGCATAAGGTTATTTAGCTTCCATGTTTTTGAATGAGTATGCAGATTCCTGTTGTTACTGAGTTCAACTTTTATTCCACAATGGTCCAAGAAGATGCAAAGAATAATTTCTATTCTTTTAAATTTGGTGAGGTTAGATTTGTGACCTAAGATGTGATCTATTTTGGAGTATGTTCCTTAGGCTGATGAGAAGAATGTATATTCAGTTTTGTAAGGATGAAATGTTCTGTAGATGTCTGGTAAATCCAAATGCTGAATGGTTAAGTTTAAATCCAAAATTTCTTGACTTAGCTTCTTCTTGGAGGATCTATCCAACACTGTTAAAGGGGTGTAAAAATCTCCAACTACTATGAAGCTGGAGGAAATCAAGTTGCTCATGTCTTTTAGAGTTTCTCTTATAAATTGAGGTGCATTCTGGGTGGCTGCATAAATATTAATAATTGAAATCTCATCATATTGAGTATTGCCCTTAAACAAATATGAAGTGACCATCCTTATCTTTCCTTACTTTTGTTGGTTTAAAGCCAATTGTATCCACAAATAAAATTATAACACCTGCTTTCTTCTGTTTTCCATTTTCCTGGAATATAGATGACCATCCCTTCACTGTGAGTCTATATTTATCTTTTAAGGTAAGATGAGATTCTTGTATGCTGTGGATATCTGGCCGGAATTTTTGTATCCACTCAGCCAGGCTGTGCCTCTTTAGAGGACAATTTAAACCATTCACATTAATCGAGAATATTGATAGACCTGGTAGAATTTTGAATATCAAGTTTTTCAGAAGACCAGTGGACATTTTTAATCCTTTCACATTTTGGAAGATGGAAATTGATCAAAACTTTGTGAGTGAGTTTACTTTTGTGGTGGAGAATTGCGATGGTCATTATGGAGGATAGGTCTGAGGATATCCTGGAGAGCTGGTTTAGTTATGGCAAATTTCTTCAACATTGAATGTCATGAAAGTATTTAATTTCTCCATCATAAATGAAAGTCAGTTTAGTTGGATACAGAATTCTAGGTTGAAGGTTACTTTGTTTTAGGGGATTAAAAATTGATGACCACCCTCTTCTAGCTTGAAAGGTTTCAGCAAAGAGATCTGCATTCATTCTAATATTCTTCCCTTGTAAGTTAAGGGTTTTTTACGTCTGGTTTCTTTTATAATTTTCTTCTTCATATTAACTTTAATGAAGTTAATTATGATGTGCCTGGGGGATGTCTTATTCGGGTTGAGCTGTGCTGGGGTTATGAAACAGTCTGCTATCTGAATTTCAGAATCTTTTGGCATGTCTGGAAATTTCTCTTTCATAATCTCATGAAGAAGAGCATCTGTGCCTTAAAAAGCCACTTTGTCACCTTCAGGGATCCCTATAAGGCGAATATTGGTTTTCTTTGAATTATCCCAGAGCTCTGAGAGAATGATCCATTTTTGGCCTCCACTTCTCTTCCTCTTTGAAGGTTTGGGAGCATTCAAAAGCTTTGTCTTCGATGTCGGAAATCCTTTCTTCTGCCTGCTCTATGCTGTTGCTGAATGGAGCAGGCAGGCTGCAACTTCTTTTCTCAATGTATCAAAAATCTTTGGTGATTTTGTCCTTGAATTCATTGAATTTTTGAGACATCTTTTGAATTATTCCTAGAATTTCTAACTCCAACTTTACTTCCATTCTGTTGATCTTATTTGCCATCCAAATTCTAAATTCGATTTCTGAAATCTCACCCATCTGTTTGTGAACAGGATCCTCTGGTTTTGCTGGTTTGTCATTTCTTGGGGGAGTTGAACTATTCTGATTATTTATGTTGCCAGCTTTTTTCCACTGACTCCATCCCATGATTTTTTTCACTGTTTAGCTAGATGAGAAGGTAAGGTGAAATTGGATTGGAGACTTCTGGGGGTGTGGTTGACCTGCCCTTCACCAAGTAACTGGGACTAGTGACTTCAGCTTTTCCTCTACAATTTTGCAAAGGACCTGTACTACAGTCTGTGACTCTACAGGCCTGCTTGGTATAGTGGGGGTACATGGCTCAGTCTTGTATTCAGCTGATCTGTGTCCAATCCTAGTGAATCAGTGACTCTGGCTTGCAGTCTCAGCTTTGGAGAAATACGAGCAATTAGGACATCCCATCCCCCACTAGTAATACCTGGAAGAGGAAAATCGAACCTTCCCACTACAAAAAAACCGGGGTATCACCTTGGAGGGACCTCAGTTGATTTGTCCAGTTCAAGAGTTCCAAACCAATTGTCCCAAACAGCACCCACTCTCTAGCTGGAGAGTTCAAACGGTCTCCAGCAACTACATATTAGGAGTCTACTGGTAGCTCAAGTGTGACTTGAGCACCTCTGGTGCTCCAAGGAGTCAAAAAGACCCAATTGGAAAGTCTGGAGCAAGGGGGTTGATGCCTCTTTCCCCACCTTGCTCACCCTTCACTACCAGACTATGGTAACCTCAGTTTCTGGTAGCCCCACTGCAGTCTCTGTTAACCCAATCTCTGTGGCGCAGTTCTGTCCAATATGCAAATGTGCCAGGGCTAAGTGCCTGCCAGAGTCAAAGTAAAGTCACTGCCTCCTCTTCATGGTTACCGCCCTCTGCCACCTTCCACCAAGGGAAGCTGAAGACTGCCTGCCTCAGGCACTCAATGGCAGCTGGAGAAAGTTCCACCTGAGCTCAATCTCAACCTGAGGATATCCTGACAGCAAAAGAATGTCTCCCTCAGCCACCGCACCATTGTTGCCGCTGTTATGTAGCTCTGGTGTCCCTATAGGGCAAGGTCTGGTTCCCTCTGACAGACCACAGAGTTGGGAAGATGACTCTTCAAAGTTAGACCCTAGCCATATCACTCTATTAATGCTGATTTGGGGTGGGAGGTGTCTCCACTTGGGTTTGTGCACCTCAGCAATTCCTGAGTCTCCGCCCATAGTGCAGAGACCCAAGCCTCCGCCCACTGCTGAGATACACTTTCTCAGGGCCAGGTCAGTCACCTTTCCCTCTACATCTTTCTGTACTGTTACTGGATTCACAGATACAGCACAACGGCACTGCCTCCGTCTATGCAATGCCCAGTCCTAGCCAAGAAATGGAGACATTCTGGTCTCTGCAGGGGTTGGACTTCTAGACCACCAGGCTGGGGGCGAAAGGAGGACTGGAAGTTCATGGTGCCAAGGAAAATATTTGTTCAAAATTCCTGCCAGAAAAGGGAATTCCTCGGCTCACAGCAGGGGCTCTCTAGAAAAGGAGTCCCAACTTCCAGCAATTCCCTGAGGGAGGAGAGCCTTAGTTCATCACTCACTAGTAGAGATCCCACAGCAAGCAAGCAACTCTCTTAGGGGAGGGGACGGACACATGTCCTCTTTGGGATGAGATCTGTACCTGAAATTTGTTTCCTTGGAGTCGAAGCTTGCCTCGGCAGGAAAGACGTGCAATTATCTATCTCTTCTCTCAGCTTGGCTCCCCTCCTTCAGCTTTGTTGGGTTCTTTATGGCCGTTATCTCTCCCACTGGACTGGAGCTTCTGCTGAAAATTGGCTGCAATCAGTCGTCATCCCCCATCCCCCCCATTCTTGTTGAATGTGAAAACTGGAGTTAGGCAACCCAAGGATTTAGCAAAACACTAAACATGTTGAAACCAATCAAGCAAATAAACAGACAAAAAGGCTACCAGACACACCAGCACACAGATGCATGGACAATCAGAAACAACTGGACATACAGACAAAAAACAACTACAACAAAAATGATGATAATCTAAAAAAAGAAAAAAACTCTAAAAATCTGATGTAAGCACTCTCAGCAACCATAAGAAGGGAAGAAAAGGAAGAGAAGAAAATATACATATATATTATTAATTTTTAAAAAGGGGTACAGATGAAACTTACTTAAATGCAGAATGTAAAGGTCTTAACACAATAACTAAGTAAATGTCATGAAGGCTATGTTAAAAAGTGTGGTTAAAATATGTCAGATTGTATATGAAACCAGCACATTATACCCCATGATTGCATTAATGTACACAGCTATGATTTAATAAAAAAAAAATTAAAAGAAAATTAGCAATAACTCCAAAAAGAAAAGGATGAAAAAAGAGAAGAAAAAAAAGGCACTAACAATCAAAATATGATTCATACATACACACACACACACACACACACACACACACACACACATATATATACATACAACTATACATATGACATGGGGTCAACTTTAGTAGGAATATATTTATATTGCAATATACTTTCTGGACACCAGGTGGCGCTGTGAGTGGTCCCAGGCTTATACCTGATTCACGTTTGTTACCACAGTTACCACTGGACCTGGCCCAGAGACAGGGGTGCCTGTGGCCATAGCCATTTCTGAAATTTCAAAATATGTTTTATAACTGGCCCCGGAACCTCAGCTGTCCTGTTCCAGACAGCACCCCTATCTGACCTCCAAATTCAGTGCAGGAGTCCACGCTTCACCAATTTTCCACTCAGCTCCTAATTTCCTGCAAACTGGGATTGTAATCTTCCATGGGGGAGGGCCTGGTTGCTGCTAGTGCCCTCTGCTTCGGCAATGGCACCAAGACTTTTCCTTAAGTCTCCGTGCCTCAGGATTACACTTTTGAATCCAGCAATCCGCCAGTTCACTGCATGCCCCAAACTGCCAGTCTACACCAATATTCCCCACCAGCAATGATCAAGTCCGTTCATTCACACCTGCTATTCTGGGAAAAGGTGCCCACGGCAATCGCCATTTCTGACATTTCAAAATGTGTCTGTTCCTAGATGGGATATTTTCCCCTTAATTTTCTATCGGGCTACCTAGCCCCCTGCCCCTCCAAACATCACCCATTTCTGGTTGCCAGATTCCACTCAAGAGTCCACACTTCACCAAACTTTCCACAAAACACCTAGTTTCCCCATGAACTAGGAACTGCAGTCCTTCATGGGGGAGGGGCTGGTAGTTGCCGCCACCAGCCACCAGCCTCTGGTGCTTCTTCAACAGTGGCACGGAAATTTCTCTAGCAGACTCTGTGGCTCCAGGTTACACTTCAAGTCCAGCAATCCACCATTTTGCTGCACACCCCTAGCTGCCTGTCCACACCAACACTCTACGGAGGGAAAGATACAGCCCCCTCTCTCTCACCTGAAGATTTGGGAGTGTTGCCCTAAACATCCATCCCATCTGCCATCATGCCTGCCTCCCCACCTTGACAAGGTTGATTCTTCTGAGCCATGAGCATGGTATGCTCTTCAGTTTGCTAATATCTTCAGCTATTTCTTTTCTTAGGGTTTCATAAGTTTCTTTGTAGAGGTCCTTCACCTCTTTTGTTAAGTATATTCCTTGGTATTTCATTTTTTTTTAAAGTTACTGTAAAGGGAATTGTGTCCTTGATTAGTTCATCTTAGCTGTTATTGGCATATACAAAGACTACTGATTTGTGGACATTGATCTTATATCCTGAGACATTACTATATTTTTTGATCACTTCCAAGAGTCTTGGTGGTTGAGTCTTTGGAGTTCTCTAAGTATAAGATCATATTGTCAGCAAAGAGGGAGAGTTTCACTTCCTCTGCCCCCATTTGGATGCCTTTTATTTCCTTCTCTTGCCTGATTGCATTGGCTAGAACTTCCAGTACTATGTTGAATAGAGGTGGTAATAGACGACAACCTCGTCTTGTTCCAGATCTGAATGGAAAAGCTTTCAGTTTTACTCCATTCAGTATAATATTTGCTGTGAGTTTGTCATAGATGGCTTCCATCAGTTTAAGAAATGTGCCACATATGCCTATATTCTTAAGTGTTCTAATTAGAAAAGGATGCTGGATTTTATTGAAAGCTTATTCCGCATCTATTGAGAGGATCATATAGTCTTTGTTTTTGCTTCTGTTGATATGGTAAATTACACTTACAGACATGCATATGTTAAACCAGTCTTGCATCCCTGGGATGAAACTAAATTGATCACAATGAATGATTCCTTTTTAACATGTAGCTGTAATCTATTGGCTAGGACTGTATTGAGAATTTTCACATCTATGTTCCTTAGTGAAATTGGTCTGAAGTTCTCCTTTTTAGTTGGGTCTTCTCCTAGTTTGGTATCAGGGTGATGTTTGCTTCATAGAATGTACTGGGGAGGATTTCTTCCTTCTCAATTTTTTGGAATAATTTCTACAGTATCGGTATAAGTTCTTCTTTGAAAGATTGATAGAATTCTGGTGTGAAGCCATCAGGACCAGGGAATTTTTTTTATTGGGAGACTTTGTCTTGTTTCTTTGATCTCAATTCTTGAAATCAGTATGTTCAAGAGATCTATTTCTTCTTGGTTAAGTCTAGGGAGAGGGTGATTCCATTGATCCATTTCCTCCACATTGTCAAATTTCTGGGCATAGAGTTTCTTGTAGTACTCAGAGAGGATCTCTTGCATCTCTGTAGCATCTATTGTTATTTCCCCTTTATTGTTTCTGATTGAGTTATTAGAGCTTTTATTTTCTGTTTCTAGTTAATGTGGTCAAAGGTTTATTGATTTTATTTATTTTTTCAAAAACCAACTTTTTGTTAAATTAATTTTATGAATGATTCTTTTATTTTCAATTTCATTAATGTCTGATTTAATTTGGTTATTTTTTTTTTCTGCTGCTGGGTTTGGGGTTATAATTCTTTTTCCAATTCCATAATATGGTTCATGAGTTTGTTGATGTACTCTCTTTCTGTTTTTTGAATGTAGGAATTGAATGTGATAAATTTCCCTCTTATGACTACTTTTGCTGTATCCCACAGGGATTGGTAACTTTTGTCTTTATTGTTATTATGTTTGAAGAATGTAATGATTTCCTCTTTTATCTCTTCCTGAACCTGTAATTCAGCATAAGGTTGTTTAATTTTCATGTCTTTGTGTGGGGATGAATATCTTTGTTGGAACTGAGTTCCACCTTTATTCTCTTGTGGTCTGAGAAGATACAAGGTATAACTTATATTCATTTAATTTTGCTAAGGTTTGATTTGTATCCTAGCATGTGATCTATTTTGGATTATGTGCCATGGGCTGATGATAAAAATGTATATTCTTAGCTTTGGGATGGTGTGTTCTGAATATGTCACTTAATCCCATTTGTTCTAGGGTCACATTTAAGTCCTTTGCATATTTGTTTTGTTTCTGATTAGAAAATCTATCCATTTCTGTCAGAGAGGTATTAAAGTCCCCAGTTTTATGGTATTAGGATATCATATTGCTCAGACCCATCAAGATCTGTTTCATAGATCTGGGAGCATTTAATTTGGGTGCATAAATATTTAAAATTGAAATGTATTCTTATTGTAATGTTCTTTTTAGCAATATAAAGTGTGGTTTTTTTTTTGACAGAGTCTCACTTTGTTGCCCTTGGTAGAGTGTCATAACTTCACAGCTCACAGCAACCTCCAGCTCCTGGGCTTAGGCAATTCTCTTGTCTCAGCCTCCTGAGTAACTGGGACTAAAGGCACCTGCCACAATTCCCAGCTATTTTGTTTGTTCATCTTTGTCTTTCTTAACTTTAGTTGCCTTAAATATGCTTGTATCTGAAAATAAGTTTGCAACCCTTCATTTCTTCTGATTTCCATTTGCTTGAAATACTATCTTCCATCCCTTAATCCTGAGTCTTGATTTGTCCTTCAAGGATAGGTGTGTTTCCTGGAGACAGTATATGGATGGCTTGTGTTTTCTTATCCAATCAGCCAGCCTGTGCCTAGTCAGTGGTAAGTTCAGTCCATTGACATTTATTGAGAGAATTGATAAGTGTGCTGGAATTATATCATCTTATTTTGTGAATGACTGTTGTGTAGTTTTATCCTTTGTACCACTGTGGAAGCTACATTTTGATCTTTAGCTTCTGTGTGTTTACTTTGCTGGTGGTCCATTGTGATGGCCCGTATTGAGAATAGGTCTAAGTATTTCCTTTAGACCTGGTCCTTTGATGAATTTCCTCATTGCTTGTACATAGGCAAAAGATTTGATTTCTCCATCAATTTTGAAGCTTAGTTCAGCAGGATATAGAATACTGTGCTGAAAACTGTTTTGTTTAAAAATGTTGAAGGTGGATGACCATGGTCTTCTGGCTTGGAAACTTTCAGTTGGAAAGTCTGCTGTCATCCTAACAGCTGTGCTTCTGTAGGTCAGTTGGTGCTTACTACTGGCTGCTTGCAGAATTTTTTCTTTCATCTTGACTTCAGACAGGTTCATTACAATGTGTCTTGGAGAAGCTCTGTTTGAGTTGAGATGACCTACAATTTGATATTCATTTAAAAGGAGTGTGTTGAGATCTTTAGTAAGATTTATGAAGTTTTCACTTATAATAGTCTCCCATAGGGCTTTCATTCCTTTAGAACGCTCTTCTTTCCCTTCAAGATTCCCTATTATTGGTATGTTTGAATACTTCCTAGAGT
Source organism: Perodicticus potto (assembly GCA_963574655.1). NCBI lineage: Eukaryota > Metazoa > Chordata > Mammalia > Primates > Lorisidae > Perodicticus > Perodicticus potto. Next base: position 5,187 of record CAUYRH010166517.1, on the reverse strand, counting down.
CTTATAGTTCTCTAAGCAATTGTTCTGCTTTGTCTCTCTCCTTTTCTGCATCTTTGACTACCTGGGTTAACTCGAAAACTTTATCCTCTAGATCTGAAGTTCTTTCTTGTCCGTGGTCTAACCCTTATTTTTGATACCTTCCACTGCATTTTTACATTCCCTGATTATCTCCTTCATTTACTTAAGTTCAGCCACATTCTTTCTGTATTCTATATATCTCTCATCCAACTTTTAGTTCTGTCTTCCCATTTTCTCATGCATTCCTTTCATTGTCTTTATTATCCATATTTTTTTCATGTATACATACATTAAAGCATTTATGGATACAATGTGCTGATTTCATATACAATTTGGAATGCTTATATCATACTGGTTAATATATTCCTCACCTCATTTACTTAATTATTGTTTTAAGACATTTATACCCTATACTTAACAGATTGGACATATACCCTTGCAGAATGCACCAAAGGTGTGATCCCTCCATTCACCCTCCTTCCATCTGGCCTCCCCTCTTCCCTCCCATCGCCCCCTCCCTCCTTCATCCTGGGCCATATTCTTCATATGAAAGTGTGAGTGATTGTAAATTGGTTTCATAATAGTACTGAGTACATTGGATACTTTTTCCTCCATTCTTGAGATACTGTACTAAGAAGGATATGTTCCAGCTCCATCCATATAAACATAAAAGAGGTAAAGTCTCCATCTTTTTTAAGGCTGCATAATATTCCATGATATATATAGATATATATATATATATATATATATATATATATATATCACAATTTATTAATCCATTCATGGGTCAATGGGCATTTGGCCTTCTTCCATGACTTGGCTATTATAAATTGAGCTGCAATGAACAATCTGATGCAAATATCTTTGCTATAAAGTGATTTGTAGTCTTATGGATATACTCCTAGTAGAGGAACTGCAGGATCAAATGGCAGGTCTACCTTTAAATCCCTGAGTATTCTCCATACTTCTTTCCAAAAGGGGTGTATTAGCTTGCACTCCCATCAGCAGTGCAGAAGCATTCCCTTTTCTCCACATCCATGCCAACATCTGTAGCTTTGGGATTTTGTTGTGAAGCCACTCTTACTGGAGTTAGGTGATATCTCAAAGTGGTTTTGGTTTGTATTTCTCTGATAATTAAAGATGATGAGCATTTTTCATGTGTCTGTGGACCATGTGCTTATCTTATTCAGAGAAGCTTCTGTTCAAGTCCCTTTCCCACAATGAAATGGGATTACTTGTTCTTTTCCTGCTAATAAGTTTGAGTTCTCTGTGGATTCTGGTTATCAAACCTTTATCAGAAATCATCCATATTTTAAATTACCTTTCTGTCAAGTCCATTAATTCTTTATAGGTAGAGAATTCTGCAGTAGCTCCCTCATGATTCCTTGAGGGAGTTTCTCTGTTTTGGTTTTTCATGTTACCCAAATTTTTCTATTGGTTCCTCTTCATGTGTTCTTTCTTCTTGTTCACCTCCTTGTCCTTTTTCTTTCTTGCTTTCTCCTTTGTTTCAAATTACCTTGCCTCAAAGCTTTGGTCAAAAGAAAGACAAGGGTAAAGTGAAAGCAGGGAAAAACAAGAGGAAATGAAAGAACAAAAAAGAATAAAAGAGAAAAAGGAAAGAAGAAGAAAAAAGGTAAAGGAGATGAAAGAAAAGAATTGAAGAATAGAAGAGAATGATAACAGGAAGAGAGAGTGATAATGATAGAAGAAATGATATTTATTGGCACAGTGGTAAGATCATGTCTAATTCAAGGATTTTGTGGGGCTGGGCTGGGCGGGTTCCTCAAAATCAAGAGCTCCTTACCAAAATCAAGAGTATGAGCAAAGCCAAACTTTCCTCTGCCAAATACAGTAAAAGAAAGAAAAGAGGAAAAACATAAAACAAAAATGAAAAAGAAATAGAAAAATTCTACAGTGTGGACTTGCAAATACTGTCTTCCCGGGGTCAAAGTTAGAGGGGGTCCCAAGACCATGATCTCTGGGTCTCCTTGAGCCATACTACTGCCATGACCTCCCCACCAGACCATAGCCATGCCACCCCAGCACATAGCAAAAAAAGAAAAGGAAAAATAATAATAAAATAAGAATAGATAAGGAAAATTTAAAATACAGTTGTATGAAATAAGGAGAGAGAGGGAAAAGGAAAAAGGAAAGAAAGAAGGAAGACCAAAAAACTGAGGTGATATCTTAACTACTGCATGAGCAATTTACTTCAGAAAGATGAGGAAAGTAGAAGAGTCTCTATGAAAAGAGAGTATGAAGAATAGTGAAATACAGAGAATAAATGAGGCTAAAATACCGTGAACAAAAATACAAGAGTCCTTGCTTTCAATGAAAGTAAAAATGGAAATTATGAATAGAACCAACCAAACAAATTAACAAAGACAAAACACAACAAAACAAAAAAAGTTCAAATAGACAAAAACTGCAGCAACCTCAGCAACATAGAAAAGCAGTGGGAAAAAATAAAATAAAAAAAGTATAGGGTGGCTCCTGTGGCTCAACGGAGTAGTGCATAGGCCCCATATGCCAGAGATGGCGGGTTCAAACCCAGCCCCAGCCAAAAACTGCAAAAGAAAAAAGTATAAAATGGGCTTGGTGCCCATAGCACAGTGGTTATGTTGCCAGCCCCATACACCAAGGCTGACAGGCTCAAACCCAACCCGGGACCAGCTAAACAACAATGACAACTGCAACAAAAAAATAGATGGGCTTTGTGACAGGCACTTGTGGTCCCAGCTACTTGGGAGGCTGAGGCAAGAATATCACTTAAGCTGAGGAGTTTGAGGTTGCTGTGAGCTGTGACACCATGGCACTCTACCAAGGGCATCATAGTGAGAGTCTGTCTCCAGAAAAAAAAAAAGTAAAAAATGAATAAATAAATCAAAATAAATAATTTAAAAAATAGTAAAACTAATATGCACACACATATATATGTAGCAGAAGGAACCAACTTTAATAGAAATATACATGTTGCAATATGTTACCAGGACACCAGGTAGCACTGTGGGTTTTTTAGGAGACAGAGAACACAGCTGGCAATCTCTGTGGTTCTTATTCCTAACTTAGTTGCCCTCCATGAACCCCCTAATTACTTCCTCAGCATTCAGACCCTGCCATGTTGTGATCTTACAGCTTTCCAAAATCCTTCAGGGGCAGGTCTCACCAGTTCCCAGGGGGTACAGGAGACCCTTAGCCTGTCCCAAGAGTGAAGTTAAGATCCTGGCAGGCAGAATTAAGTTGGCCATGCTTTAGGCCCCTGCTAAGATCTCACAATCTTCCTACAATGGCAGCCCCCTACACTGAGACCTTCCAAATATGGCTGACTTACCAGCCACCAAACCGATGGCAAATTCAGTCCAAGCAATATTCAACTCTGGTTGCTGTATACTGTTTAAGTCTTTCCATTCTTCCAAGCTTTCCACTCAATGTGAAGCTTACCCTCAAAGCCAAAAACTCCAGAAAGGCTTTCTCCTATCCTCACACCTCTGTGGGGAGGCCAGCTGATCCAAGCAGGTCACAATCACTTGCCTAATGCATTAAATTTCCACCACTCTGGATCATACACTGTATCCAGCTCACCTCCTCCTCACTGTGCTTCCTGAGCTACAACTCTGGTTAAGGTTCCCACACCAGGTATGGCTGGATTCTCTCTTTTTGCCCAATTGTCTTAGGAAATCTCAGCTGAGTGATCCTTCTGGTCTGTCATCTTGTTCTGCCCCCCAAGAGAGTAGATCTTACGTGTTTTCATCAAGAAAAAAAATAAGCATGTGGCAGATATGTTAATTAGCTTAATCGTAGTAATTATTTCACCTGCATACATGTATCATACCATCACATTGTACACCATAAAAAAAGTACAGGGTGGCTCCTGTGGCTACATAAAAATGTACATAAAATATGTACATAAATTGTACATAAATATGTACAATTTTTGTCAGTTTTACCTTAATAAATCCAGAAGGGGTGGAAAGAGAAGTTTTTCAAGTCACCATGGATTTACCCTTTCTTCTCAGACAGGAATACATTTCCATCTAAGTAAGGGAAGTGGTGGGGGCAGAGTCAAGATGGCCAACTGGAGCCAGCTTTCCACAAAGGCTCCTGTCCAGAAGGAGAGTTAAAGGACAGAAGTTTAGCAAGAAAGTCTATGGTTAAGATCTGAGCCGAGAGAAGGTTGAAGAATGCACATCAACCCTGCTGAGATGAGCTGGGACCCCAGGGATACAAACAAAAGGTACAAAAATCCATCTCCAAGAAGACAGGAGTCCCCTCCCCCATGAGAACAGCTCACAGTATACTCCATACAAACAAGTGAGTTGAGTTCAAATATCCTCCCATTTTATCCCATGGGAGAGACCCACTAAAAATCGGACCTCCTTCCCCTACTAGGGTGCCATGGCACTCTCCTGCTAGGCATAAAACTGTATAAAACTGCATGTATTCTCTACCTGCAATTTTGAACTCCCAGCACTCCCCTCAACTCTCACCCCAAGGACTGGAGGCCTGTCCCCCATGGAGTCCACATTCCTGGGCATTTTCTTGAGGAGAGTGGATGGACCATGGGCTGTTGCTGACCTGTGCTGACTCTCCAGCACAGGAGAAAGGAGAGGATGGTCAGCAGAGGGAGAACCTCAGGCAAGATGGAGCCATATAGGAATGGCGGTGCCCTGAGGCACAGAGTGGCAGCCGCAGCAGTGGGAACAATGGGACTAACATCCCTGGGGATACTTTGAAAGGGCACTTCCAGTCTCTCTGGGCAACCAGAGGAGGCCAGGCATCTTCTCCGGTAGCAGCTACTGGAGGAACAGATCTGGGAAAGAAACACAGGCCCTGTGAGTAAAAGGTAGGCCTGAGGCAGTGCCGGCCTGAGCGGAGAGCAGGGACTAGAATATGCACGCGCAGAGACAGCAGACTCCCAGGGTGGCGCTGACCCAGAGGACTGTTTCACTGAGCCTCAGAGGCATCCAGCCCTCAGGGGATCAAAGCTGAGTCAAAAGCCAGCAGACAGAGGCTGGAACTGACAGCTGAGTCCCGAGCTCTGACCTTTTGCCCCAACACAAACTGCACCTGAGATAGGACAGCAGCACAGACAGGGCTGAGTTTCTCAAACAGCCTCTGGTCTACACAGGATTATAGCTGAGACAGAAACAAATTCTGCAAAGTTGTTCT
>CAUYRH010166513.1:0-16995 GCA_963574655.1 Perodicticus potto | reverse complement strand
AAAGAGTTCCAAAATTGCTCTGAAGGGTGGACTAGGCACTGACTGGTGTCAGCGCGTAACTTCCCAAGGGGAATGCCTCCAAGGGACCATGCTGATATTCTGCACTGAGGCAGGTGGCACTTTTTATGGGATGGGTTCCTGAACTTAATTGCCCGGCCCTGTGGAAATCTGTGTGGGTTAACCAGCAAGGCCGGGCCAGATTCCAGTACACCTGCCTGTGTGTGAAGTGTGGAATGGGGTTCGGGCAGAGAACTGGGGTGAAGGTCTGAAAAAAAAGGGTGAGGAGGTCAATCCAGGGACCAGGAAAGACTTCAGCAGTGGCGTAAAGCAGAGTGGAGACTGACCCGGTGTCAGCTCAGCTCCCAGATTGCAAAAGCCTTTTATTAGCCTCATCGGGGAAGCTGGACGGGGGCAGTGAGCCTGGAGTACTCCCTTGGCCCCTTCTCTAGTGTGGGTGAGGATATGGGGGTATCCTTCGGGTCAGGACATGGGTACCGTGTCTCCAAGAACTCTGGTCTGGAAGCAGTCCAGGAATCTGGGGAAGGGATTGCTGGTTTCTGACCTGATTTTCTAAAACGGCTGCCCCCCCGTCAGGGTAATGAGAATTCCTTCCCCACACTTCCCACGTAGACAGCACAAGATCTAATTCAAGATACAGATAGTTTCCAGCATGGTTTTCACCCTTGAAAAGTGCCCATCTTTTCTGAAAGCCTGACCAACTTTTGTGGCGTTCTTCATTTGTCTGCATTCCTTTATTTCCAAAGGATAGAAAACCACCCAGCTTGGGCGGCGCCTGTGGCTCAAGGAGGTGGTGGGCTCAAACCTGTCCCCGGCCAAAAATAGCAAAAAAACCAAACAAACAACAAAAAATACACCCAGCTTCAATCAGGCTTCCAGTGGGGAAAAAGGTGGAAATTTATCAGAAGGGCTTTGTTTGATCCAAACTTATTTCAAAAGTCAGGAAACCAGATTGATCCAAACTTATTTCAAAAGTCAGGAAACCAGTTTGATCCAAACTTATTTCAAAAGTCAAGAAACCAGATTGGGGCTCGGCGTTCCTAGCACAGTGGTTACAACGCCCGCCACGTATACCGAAGTTGGCAGATTTGAACCCAACCGGGGCCAGCTAAACAACAATGACAACTGCAACAAAAAACTAGCCAGGCATTGTGGCGGGCGCCTGTAGTCCCAGCTACTAGGGAGGCTGAGGCAAGAAAATCACTTAAGCCCAAGAGTTGGAGGCTACTGTGAGCTGTGGCACTACAGCACTCTACTGAAAGAAACAAGATTTCGAGAATGATGGGGACTTACGCAGCTGGACCTTGCCGGTGATGGGACTTAGTGATGGAAAGGACATTACTAATTCATGCCTGTTTTTTTTCTTCTTTCTGGAAATGGGTACGCGCTGCTATAACTGGACCTTCGTATTCTCAACACCACCAGTGACAGATAAAGTTTCTTAATTCCCTATTAGAAAACCTGCAAAGGAGTTTTGATGGGGTGCAGTCGATCCAGGATCTCACACTTGGGACAGAATAAAAACAGACAAAGCTGGGCTGCTCGTAGCAGTGCCAGATGGTCACAATGGAGGGAAGGGCACTTCTCCTAAGAGGGGACATGTATGAGCTGACTCTATTACCAAAAAATATTTCCGAGCACTTATTTTGCACCAGGCATGCTTTAACGGACTACATACATTGCTACTTTGAGATCCAGTAGGAATATTTCCTGTGGAGATGTGGAAGGTGCCTCAACCCTTGAAACTGACTCTATTGCCCTCACTTAGCGCCTGATTTCTTCAACGATGACTTCAAACGTCAAAGGGAGTCAAGGTTGCAGATAGAATTATGTCTGCTGCTTAGCAGCCCTTTCATGGAGAGAATAGATGCTCGTTTGTGTGGGTGAGCCCATTAGATTAGCAAAGATCCCCCCCCAGTTGTGGAAGCAGGTGGAAGAAGAAGAGATTGGAGTCTGAAGGAAGCAGCGTGAGGTGGGACACCTGGGCTTTGCTAGCTTTGAATACAGGTACGGTCCCCGAGAGGAGGACGCAGGTGGCTCTATCTAGCAAGGTGGCAAAGACAAGGAGTCTCACTGATCCCTAGGGGCCCGAGGATGCTGTGATTTTGCTTTCAACCCACTCGAACTCTGAGGACAATCAAATGTTTTCTGTTTGCTGCTGCAAAGTTTGCGATGATTTGTCACGGCAGGGATAGAAAGCTAACGCACCACCCTTTAATCCTATTTGAAATTCATAATAAACCATACACTGTGAGTGAAAACATACCAGAGTGACCTCTGCCTGACGGCCCCAACCCATTTTGAGACTGTGGCTCATGCTTTTCCCTTGTACCCCAAGGATTACAAATAGAAACCTCTGTCAGGCGCTTCCAGCTTGCTCTTCCCCTCAAGCGTGTGAAGGAAACAATATCGGCTCTCATTTGGGGGCAGACACTTTGCAGATTTGAGGCTCAAACGCTGCCCGGGGAAATGTACAACCTTTGCTCCTCATGTCCAAATAGCCAAAGTCAACTTACATTTGTAGTAAATGTCATGTTGCAGGGTACACTGATGGGAGAAGTCAGCCGAAACATGTAACTCGTTCTAGGCATCTGAAACAGATTTGCAGAGAATTTGGCATTGAGTGACATACAGCAAAAGTCCCAAAATTGTTCTTTTTCCTCATCAAATCTCACTATGGCATCTTCCTGCTGAGCAGCCACTGTTAACAAAATCCTGAGGCTTTTGCTCGGCAACGTAGATCAGTGGGTAGGGCGCCGGCCACACACACCCAAGCTGGCAGGTTTGAACCTGCCCTGGGCCTGTTAAACTACAACGACAAATGCAACCAAAAAATCGCTGGGCATTGTGGGGGGCGCCTGTAGTCCCAGCTACTTGGGAGGCTGAGGGAAGAGAATTGCTTAAGCCCAAAAGTTTGAGGTTGCTGTGAGCTGTGATGTCAGAGCACTCTACCTAGGGCAACTTAGTGAGACTCTGTCTCAGAAAAAAGTAGGTAAATAAAACCTTGAGCTCTGTGCTCAGAAAGTGATTCTCCGCCTTTTTAAATGTAAATCTGGTTTGCTTCCCTAGCTCAGTTTGGAGTAACCACCACAGTTCCCCATGTGCCTCAGTTTTTTTTCCTTTTCCTGTGAAATAAAGGAGGCTGAGAGGTTTAAGATGATTATGGGTGCAACATGCTTTGTATAGTACTCAGCACTTAGGAATGTTCTGTAATCCAATTTTACTGGAGCAAAATTAATAACGGAAAAAAGAGTTGGGAAGTTTCCGATAAATTGCATGAATATACTGGCCCTAATACAGATACGAATTTATCTGTATGTGTGTGTATAATAAATATATACATAGAGAGATAGATAAAGTCAGTGCCTAAAACATATTTATTATTTATAATGTAACTATTTACTATGGTCATGGGGGATAAGCTTAAGACATGAGATGATGGCTCAAGGAGTAAGGCACCAGCCCCGTATGCCAGAGGTGGCAGGTTCAAACCTAGCCCTGGCCAAAAACTGCAAAAAATAAGACATGAGATCAAGGCCCTCATCTTTTATGATCATACCCAGTCTGTTGTTAAGAAATGAGTATTGAGAGGGGTATAGTATTTTTTACAAAGAAGAGAGTATTATTGTTTCATTTCTAACTTCAGTAATTAATAATTTTGAGTCTGACTTTTCAAATGGATTTTTAGCATATGTGACTTAAGAGGAATTAATCACCCAGTAAAGATTACAATTAATATCCTGGAAAAGTGCCTTAAAACATCTAAAATCACTTAGCACTCCTGTTTTTGTGTGTGTGACAGTAAGAAGGAAGTAATTTTACTTCCCTAGCTATCTGGAGATAAATAGACTGAGCGTGTGCGAATAGGGGGGAAATCCAGCTGATAAAATCAAAGAAAAGTACGTGAGCACGGTCAGAGAGATGTTTTAACCAACTAATGTGGATATGGAACGATGTGAAAATGACCAAATTATCCCCGTTTTCATTTGTTGGTCAGATGTTTGACACTGTGTAGATGTAGCTTGTAAGTAAAGATAATTACGGAACTTCATTAAATGAAGATCTCCTGACATGGACTGCTTCAAAAGTATTTAGTGTTTTGTGAGCACAGTTACACTGGAGCGGATTGTTGGCAGAATATGTCTCTCTTCTCACTTAAAAAGCTTTAGCAGTTTGAACATAAAATAATCATCTCATTGAAGGTTCAGAAATTACATATGTTCGGAATAATACGATTTAGTTAGTACGAATTATGCCTGTTTGAATAATTAAGGAAAATCTTTACCTGGAGAAGAACATTTCCCCTTACATTTGTAATTTACCATTACCCGAATCTTAATTTAATTCAATTTGCAATTTAGATTTTTTTCCATAATTAGAACAAACTCAAATTACCTAGAATACATTAAAAAACAATTTTGTTATACACGTGAATATCATAAGAAACATTTGGAGAAAAACTATCAGAGATAGAAACTTTAGGTGCCAACGAGGTCTGTTGGACTATTTGGCCATTTTGAATAATTAGCTAATTATTTATTTGTGCAGAGTTGCTTGCTAAGACTTGTTCTAGTTTTACTTATTGTCAATTGACGTTTCGAGTTTAGGTACTATCAATTATTTTCTGTGTTTTTTTAGCCAAGTCATTTAACCCTTTTAATACTTAGTGTGCTCAGCTATTAAAAATAATAGTAGGCTCGGTGCCTGTGGCTCAGCGGTTAGGGCTGCTGAGCCAGCCATGTGCACTGGGGCTGGCAGGTTCGAACCCAGCCTGGGCCTGGTAAACAACAATGACAACTACAACAAAAAATGGCCGGGCGTTGTGGCGAGTGCCTGTAGTCCCAGCTCCTTGGGAGGCTGAGGCAGGAGGATCGCTTAAGCCCAAGAGTTTGAGGTTGCTGTGAGCTGTAATGCCATGGAGAGGGCAACATAGTGAGACTCTGTCTCAAAATAAATAAATAAATAATAAATAAATAATAAATAAATAAATAAATAAATAAAATAGTATTAATTATACATCCCCTGAATAATTTTGCTTTAGGATTATAATGATTTGGGGTAAGCTACTATATACGGGAAATGATTATAAAACAGAAATGTTGCGTCTATTCTTATGCCTTTAATTCACGTTAATTTGTCTTTCATTAGAAGTCTCACGCTGTCTCCCTGTGTCCCCAAAGGGATGTTTCTGGGCAGATCTCGCCAGCCAGAGTTGCCTAAAGTCCTCTCTCCCCAGTCTCACCGTGCCCAGTTGCAAGGAAGCTGTTACTCGGCCGCCATCTTGGCTCCTCCCCCCATGCTCTGAATCTTTATCCAATGTTAGGATTTTTTAAGTGCAACTTTAAGGACCAATTTCTCCTACCCTTTATTCTGTTGGAAGAGTGTTGTGTATACTTTAAATGGCCCCATTTTAAGATATGAATCAATATATGAATAACTATTTAATTTTTCTATTCTTTTTATTCCCAACAGTGTCCCTCAAAGAGGCATCAAGAGGGCAGCTGTTACAATAAACTTAAACTCAGGTCCTTTCATGGCTAAGACAACCCTGGAAGAATCTGCAGAATTGGGGAAGGCTGAATTAGGACAGATTGTGATGAAATCATTTACCAGTGGTTTTCAAACTGGTCCCTGGACTAATAATATCCACATCACCTAACAACTTGTACACATGTTAGAAATGCAGAATTTCAGTACCACTCTAGCCCTGCTAAGTCAGGAGCTCTGGGGTAAGATACAGCAGTCTGTTTAACAAGCTATCTAAGGGATCATAAAGTGGACCCCACTGGGCTAGACTTAGGATCTCGTGGAGGTAGGGGAGGAGAGAACGAGAAGAGAAAGAGTTGGGTATCTGACCTCATGTCCCCTACAGTTTTCAAAGGAATTGGTTTAAAGCTCTCTTAAAAGAGTTCATGATTTGGAAAAAAGAAAAAAAATCAACAACAGCAACAGTAACAACAATAAGAACCAAAAATTAGAACAAAAACATGACCCTTATAAATAATCAGGAATCTTCCTTTGTCTCAAGGTACCAGCCATTCTGATATGGTTTGAAGGACAGATTTAGATGCCTTTACAGTAACACTTGTGGCAATTTATTGCATTAATGCCATTAATTAGTAACCTTCCTGCATCCTGTCAGTGGAAGGTAAGTGGTAGAATGGTCTCTCCCTTCCTGGTCTGCCTGATCACTTCTAACAGGGCCCCCCACGCCTGAATTGTGGGACTGGACCTACTCTCTAGTCTATGTGATGTGTCACTAGATCTCACCTTTCTGGCCCCAGGAAAGAACTGGTGATTTTCAAAAATCCATCAGTTTGGTAAAATGGATTAGCCAAGGAGTTTCACTGAACCAAAAATGGACCAAAGTAATCCTTTCCTGGAATTTTATATGCACACATTTGGAGGCAGAAAGTTTTCCCTTTTCTCTGAAGTTACTATGAGTTCATGTGAGCCTGTAGCTGTGTGTAACACACTTGCTATCTGTCCAGGGCATGAAGGAAAACATACATATTAGGAGAGAATGAGGCCACTGAAAATCACAAGGAAAAGAGCCAGTGATTGCTAAGTGGACGCATTCCCATCCCTGGGGTGTGTGTGCTGTTTGTTGTAGTCGTGTCATAGAGATCAATAAATTGGCAAGTGTACACCAGTTGTGTACCCACCACCATAATCAGGATATCAGGATATAGAATGACTCCATCACCCACTCCCCAAATTCCCTGTGCACCCCTCTGTAGTGAGTCTTTTCCAGGCTTGGCAGCCATTCAACTGTTTTCTGGGTCTGTGGTTTTTCCTTTGCAAAAATGTCATGCACTTAGAATCAGACAGTGGGTGGGACTAGAAACCCCATTCCTTTTACTTAGCACATCGCATTTCAGAGTCATCCAGGTATTGTGTTTACCAGGTGTTTATTCCTTTCTATCGCTGAGAAGTATTCCATTGTACATAAAGACATATAACGATTTGTTTATCCCTCCCCCTATGGAGGGGCATTTGGTTTATTTCCAGGTCAGGGCAATTATGAATAAAGCTACAATAAACATGAACATACATACACAGGTTTTCCTCTCATTTGGGTAAATGCTTAGGAGTGAGGTTGCTGGGTCATATGGTGTTATAAGAAACTGCCAAAGTATAGGGTGGCCATAGAGTTCATGTGCAATGGCTACTCTGTATTTTCCAAAGTGGCTCTACAATTGTGCATTTCCACCAGCAGTGCTTGAGAGCTAACCCTCAATCAGCCAGGAGTTGTAAGCCAAGCCCACCTCTTGACTTCCCAGCTGATTAATAAATTCCTGACTTAAGTTCAGTTTCCACCACCTCCAGCCAAATTCACTAATATAAAAAGTTGCAAAGGACACAGCCCACAACCCCTGTGTAATTTATTCTTTCTCTGTATTTGCTCTATCATCCCCGGGCATACTTGTTGGGTAGGTACATGATGTATCGAAATATATTTTTTAAAAGTTTTTATTTTTCTTCAAGAGACTCTAGCATCTGTTGATATCATGAACCATGGAAGATTTAGGACAAGGTCTCTCTTAGTGGTGAGCCACCAGCAATCCCTGGTGGCTCCCTTCATGTAACTTTCACAATGAGATGCAGCCTACTCCTACGACTCTGAGAAGGAAACACATAACCATCACATACAGATGCATTATTAATGTGTGCTTTGGGTAATAGCTATCATTTCCATGGTTATATTAAAACCTGGTATATGACATATGTTTATATATTTTATATATATATACATATATATATATATGGTCTATTTTAAATTGCACATGAACTTTATGGTCACCCTGTACATTTATATAGAAGTTAAAAATAATCTTTGGGAAATTAGAGATATTTAGCAGAAAGATTTTTTACCCAAGATAATTCTAATCACTCAGGGAGGTGAACCACCATTTGCTGCTAAGCAGGCTCCTTGACAAAGGGTTCTCTTCCTAGGAAACCCCAGGTTGAGGGTCATCTTCTTAGACACCATTTCCTTGTGTGAAATTCAGAAGTCAGTCCCCCTTGCCAATGAGCAAAACTGAGCAAAAATTAGGTCTATCTGAGACTTCATACCAGGGAATTTGTTGGCGGCAGACCCCAGAGTACATCACTGGAACAGCTTCTTGGTTGTAGCTCATGTGATCCCAGGCTCCTAGATAATGCATTGAGAAACATCAGTGCCCAGCTGCTTCTAACTCTTCCCCACACCTTCAGCAGTCACAGAGGAGGAAAATAGACTGTCTTGTCTTCCCCCACAAACCTTTATCCAGGGCTCTGTGTAGGTTCTGGCAAAAATTTCATTTGGACAGTTCTCTTCATATAGAATCCTACTTTAACGTCTGTACCATTAATTGGGAGTTTGAAAAAAATGCAATTCTTATTAAGAAAATCACTGAAATATGTCCTCTCTACTGAAAACCAATACTGCTCAGTGTTTGTTCTTTATTTACTGTCCAAATAGAAACAGAAGGATGGACAGGGTCATTACTCAATGTTCACTGCAGTGACATTAATCTCTGGAAACAAAGACAAAGTGAAAATAACCAAGGGTGTTTAGTCTGGTCCAGTTGCAAAGCAACAGAGAATTGTCCACCGCACACAGACCTCTGCAATGATGAACCACAGAGTTTAAACTAGACAGGCGTTCTGAGATTAACAAGTGATCTTAACTTTAGGTGAATTAAGACAAAGAAATGCTTCCATACATACATCCTGACTTTGCTCAATTACTACATTTACTGACATAGTGTGTATATTTGTCCCCACCAAATTTCATGTTGAAATTTGATCCCCAAAATTGGAGGTGGGGAGGTGTTTGGGTCATGGGGGAAGATCCCTTATCCTCAGCTTAATTATTAGACTTCTCCCTCTAATAATTCCTGGGTGATCCAAATGTTAAAAAGAGTCTGGCACCTCCTTCCTCTCTCTCTTGCCCCCTCTGTGCCGTGTGACATTCTGGTTCTCCCCCTCCGTCTGCCATGATTGGAAACTCCCGGAGTCCCTCACCAGAAGCAGACACTAGCATTATGCTTCTTGTACAGTCCACAAAACTCTGAGCCAAAGAAAATTTTTTTCTTTATAAATTACATAGCATCAGGTATTCCTTTCTCAAAACACAAATGAACTAAGACAATTATCCAAGAGTTTTCAGATGTGGCCAGTGTGTAAAAAAGTCACAGCACAAACAGCTGGAACTGATCATACTAAGAGCTGCAAAAAGGAAAGGCTACACAGACAAGATCAAGGAGAAGCATGCTGGTGGAAACAAGGGGAATAGACTGAGAAGAGAATTTGGGATTATTGAAGTTGCTAGATGTTGTGAAACACTTACTTCTCCCACCGAGGCCCTAAAAAGAACAGTGTTTAAGCCAATAAAAAGGCAGGCAATTTAACCCCACAAAGGCAATTTGCAACTCCTTTCTTTCTGTCACTGATGAGTTCCTAACCAACCTTTCCCTATGCAGCCGGAACAGAACACAGATGCTCACCTGCTTCAGAAGATATGCAAAAAGAAGACCTCTCTATCCCTCAGGGGCTACCTCTCAGGTTTAACAATGCGTCAATGGTATCCAGTGGTATGCAATGCCTCAGTGCTCCCCAGACACCCAGGATCGTAGTAGGCAGTCAGTGTAAGGGGGTAACATACAGGTGCCTAATCTCTGTAAATTTGAAGCCTGTTACCATCAAGCTACGGAGAAAATAGTTACACTTTTATGCCTGGATGATATTTGAAAATATTAACTTAGTTTTCTCTTGCTTTATCTCCTCTTCCCTTCTCCCATTCAAGCATTCATTTGAAGATATTCATAACTGAATATGCTTGGAGACATTCATTTATGGTTTTCTATACTTTATTTTTTGCCTTTCTTTGTCTCATTCAAGTACTTCCAGAATGAGATGGAGAAGGAGATAAGAACAATCTAAGGGCATGTTAGCAAGTTGATTCCCATTGGGACAGGGAAGAGGAGTATTTATCCTCCAGTTTCATTGGCTATGTGTGTGTGTGTGTATGTGTGTGTATGTGTGTGTGTTTTGTCTTACATGACAAATACACGGATGTGGCTTTTGTCTCTAAAGAACTAAATCTACTGAGGTGGAAGGAAGTAGAAGAAATAAAATGATCTGAAAAGCAGGATGTCTCCCTGTCCAGATGAAGTAAATAAACTATCTTCCCTAAGCTTTGGAGGGGAAGAGACAGAGGTGAATTGAATATAAGAGTGTCTAGTAGCCAAAGTCTTCATTAGATTGGGGGAGCAGGGTACAACAGCTTGTCAGGATAAGTAAAGAGTATTCTATCAGATGTTCCCAAAGCAACTTTGAGGCCAGAGCTTCAAAAAAAGTAGAGTTTTCAAAAAAATAGAAAGAGGGCACCAGGCTAACATTTCCACCTCTGTCTGGTCGGGAGGTACAGCTTCCCCTTCACTGGCTTTCTGATCTCGTGTTCCTTTGTCACCTTCTGCATTTCACTCTTCTCTAGACCCCACTTGTGTCTTGGAATCACCATCCACAAAAGACTGCCATGCTCAAGACCTTTCCCTGGGCTCTGTTTTGGGAGGGGAGGGAGGAAACCCAGGCTAGGACAAGAGTAAAGGTGAGTATGATTTGAGAAGTTTTAAGACCCATTTTAAAGATGTTTATTGCTGTTTAGACGTTACTTCTGTACCACGATTCATTTCTTGTTTCCATTCTATTTGGTTTCCTACAACTCACCCACTCTGGAAAGCCCCTCCTAGAAGTCAAAGCCAACTAGATGCTCACATTTCCATTCTTCTTGAACCTCTTTACCATGTTTGGCAGTGAAGACTTGAAAACTCCTTCTTGAAGCTTGGCTTTTCTTTATTTCCCAGTGTACTGGACTTACCATCCTCTTTTTCTCACTTTCTGAACATTTGCCTCTTTTACTGCTCCCATTAGCTTTATGAATGGATGCTTGAACTTTACTTCTCTCTGGTCTACCTCCATTCAATTCACTGTCATGAAATCCAACACGACCACACTGTTTCTTTTTATAAGTGAATTTCAAATCCAAATTTTCCTGCAAATCCCAAAGTTTCTCCTGAATTCTAATCGTATATTTATACCCATTTGGTGAAAATTACATTCTAGATATCTTATATGAACTCAGTGTATCTAGAACTAAACCAAAAAAAAAAAAGTCACTGATAACTGGGAATGAAAAGAAAAATTAAAATAACAATAAAAAGATAGGTATAAAGGGGATGGGGGGAAAGACAGAGATAAATAGCTCATCTAAAGGCCTAATCTTAGAAAACAACAAGAAGATAAAAGACATAGGGATAGAATATTCCAGCTGGCATACTGAAAGAATAATAACATGTGGGGGAAGGTTGGGGGGAGTTGGGAGAAAAACAATTTTAGGATGAAAGGAAAGATGAAGAGTTCTGTTTTGATCCTATCAGGTTTCTGGCCAGAGTATTTTCTCTGCTCAGTTTTATGTGTATCCAAAGATCTAGGGTCCTCCCCTCCTTTTCTCACTGATCTTGGTCAGACATTACCTCTTTGATTTCTACTTTCTTTAGTGTCACAGTGACTTCCTCAGAAAAATGTCACCAACTTCTAACAAAGCATTTCTTTTCTCTGCTGAAGCCAAACTTTACCTTTGCAACTAAAATGAAAAATATACACACATACAATATAAACAATAAAATCAAAAAGAAAAATCATACCTATTAAAATATACAATGCATGAAAATAATCACCCCAATTCCCAAGTGCCATCTTATAGCAATTAAATCTTCTGAAACCACTCCTTACTCTCCTGAAATGATGTAAATGATTGCTTTATATTATTTTAATTCTTGAGATGTAAGAAAAATATCATTTTTAAAGATGGTTCGACCATTAACAGTATAAGGCTAGTGAACAGAAGCAGATCTACAAACTCGTGTGAAGAGACCTATAGCACAGAGAAGCTATTTTATTTTGTTTTTAAATCCTGAAAGCTTCCTTCTCTGTTTAGAGGTCTGAAAGCAGCCACCTTCCTAAGAGCCTGTTTTGCTAGTCGCCCACCTCTGTGCCATTAGAAGCCTGTTAATTGCTGTCTTGGTAACAAAGAAAAACAGCACCATTGTGCTACTAATAAAACACTGTGTGAATTGCTTCCCTTCTGAAATGCAATGATTTTAATTGACTTTATTTTCTTCAAAAAAGAAATAGAGAGGCACAATCATGGTGAGGTCTGCCCTCATTAACAGAGATGCGTCACTAATTTGAGATGAAAATGGGAGTCTGGTAAATAACCGTTTTGCAGCGACCCAGCCTGCAACACATACAGAATCGGTGTGTGGGTCTCTCTTATCCCTCTTTTCCCTCAGCTTTCCCTCCAGGGACCTTATAAAGGACTTGGGAGCAGGTAAAAAGCAGCACATTATTCTGTAGCATTATCCTGGCTACACTTTGGAGAACAGATTTGTAGGCTCTGAACCAACAGGCAATACGTCACTCAGTCCATTTTTTCAGAATTACCTCAGCACTCTCATTGTTTGCTTCCCAATAACTCCATAACCATGGACAGTAACAAATACACAGACATTTTCTTCCCTGCACTCGGAAACCTGTGCCTTCATGAATACCTCTTCCTTAGCTATTTCCTAATTCAATTTTTTTCATGTCAGAGCTAGGAATTTGTGTGCCAGGGTATTTGGTGCATTTGCATAAGGCGAGGCTCAGCCACGATTGTGTTGGTTATGGGCAGCTTCGGGTTACAACTTCACAGGCTAACTCTGTAGTAATTATTAATAGCTACAGCCTCATGTCTGGGAGTGATTGTATTAATGAGAGCCCTAAATTAGCCTGAAGGACTGGTATTAGGGTGAGTATCTTTGTTTTGAGCTGTTGGAAGAGGCATATGATAAACATTTCAGCCACTCAGCCACTCACCAAAAATGTTTATCGTCTATGAATTCTGTTTTGCGAGCATCTACTAGGTGAGGATAACACCTAAAGTTGTAAACAAGATCCTGTATGCTCCTTCTCTTGTGGAAATTTTATATCAGACAGAGAATAAGATTAAGATTAATTATACTTACAATGTTGCTCAAGCTGGAGAAAAATAATCCATGTAACCTAACCATTTGTGCCTCCATAATATTCTGAAATTAAAAAAAAATAAATAAAATGAATTATGCAATTAAACAAAGGCATTCACAATGTAAAGCCAAGTAATGGTACTATGAGGAAGACCAAGGAGGTCACAATGTAACCCAAGTAATGGTGCCATGGGCAAGACCACAGAGGTGTTATGCCAGACAGCAATTCCGGGGAGTGAGCACTGCTGCTTAAGAGGAGGTGGCCGGACGAGGCCTCTCAGGCAGCTCTCAAGCTGATGTGGTTGTTTTAAAATAAGGCTCCCAAATTCTTTGATACTCTTCCCAACTAGAGGCAAAGTCTATGTCCTGGCCCTGTGGATCTGGGTTCTCTGTTTGACAAAAAGAGTACAGCGGAAGTGATATAGTGCCAAGGACCCAGCTTGGGGCTTTACTTCCTGTCTCCCGGGGAATGCGGTTCTCAGGTGACCTGGCCACATGCTGTGAGAAAGCCCAAGGGCCCACGTGAAGGCTCTGCCTCCCATAAGTCAGCTCCACGCCGTGATATCCTGCCCTGTTCACCTGCACAAGTGGATATCGCTTCCATCATTGTCCTATACCTAACCTGAGATGCCACCACTGGAGACTGCATAGAATTGCAGCTACTCAGACTTAATCCAGACCTCCAGGCCATTTGTCACATGTGTGGTGTCTATAGGTCCAAGTTTGTATGCCTATGTAAGTGCATTATTCTGTGCATAGAAGTACCACACCATAACCCCACAACGGCTGGGATGTAAACTTTGAGTTTCCAGGAAGCGATAGGTCAGCTTGCAAAACACCTGCGGGTCAGGCAAGCCGTTGAGTGGCTATCAGATGTGTGGATCTTGTTGGCATCTGTGTGCTTTTTCTGCAATATATCTATGCCCTTATTCCTGGGATAAGACAAAGAGAAGTCAAACCCAGATGCTTCTCTCTGGTATGTCAGCAGTTGAATGCTCTGTCAGGATTTTAAATGGTGCCTCCAGATTCCTTTCAATTCCAGGATGAGCTGATTAAGTCATTTTGCTTCATGAGCAATGAAGGGTTTAGGGTTGATTTTTCTCCTGGTAACAGTTAATTCTGGTGAAAAGACATCATGAAAATATTGATGGGGAACAGCAATATTAATCCGTCAGCCGTTATTTATTAGTGATGTGTTGGGTAACAAATACAACTCATAAATTTAATGAAATGCAATGTCATTAATCATTCAGCATTTATAATGGAGGCCCATAGAATTTCATTCGAACACTTTCTTCTCACAATCTGCTTATTACAAGCTTAGCTGCGGCTGCCTTTTCTTTCCTGTGACAAATCCCCTTTCCATCTTTACTTCCTAATTACTAATCCTCCTTTACAATTCTAAGGAAAGTAACCACTCTCTCTGTCTGTTGCTATGGCTTCCCAGCCTAAAGCCAGTGCTCCCTTGCTTTTTGCTGAGAGTAACCTCAAGGTTCCTTTTTTTTTCAGGCAGCCACGTGTACAATCCCCATAGGACAAATCCTACAGGCATAAGCCAACCAAAGAACTCTTCCTGTTTGGCCTGTGCTTTGTCTAGAAGTAGATAATACAGCTACTTCTGGCCAATAAAATGGAAAGAGAATTCTTCTGGGGTATTAGACTAAGATTTTCCACACTGAAGAATAAAAACCAATAAAAGAAAATCTTCTTGATGTCTCCTTTCTCCCCTTGCTTCTTGGTCAGGACACTGTCATGTTATGATGTGATGTTTGGAGGACAGGCAGCCATCTTGGCAACATGAGGACAGATGTCTCCTTCTAAGATGATAGATGAGAATAAAGGAAAGTGCTGAGCTTTTGATGCTATTTTATGTTGTCCAACCAACCCTGAGTTTACTTAACAATAAGACTCTTAAGATCATCTCTTCATGGATTAAGACATTTGCATGGATGAGTTTTTGTTCAATAAATTCAAAGAGAGAAGCAAAGACCAGGACCATTTCTGTAATTTATGGGATCAAGGGCAGGGTAAAAATGATGACCCACATACAATATACTAAGTACCTAAAAGTTATAAATTAAGCCAGAAACTGCTCAATTAAATGTGTCCTGTACTCAATCCTTACAAAATAGTATATTATCATAACAATCTGAAAAGCCAAATTCCAATTCTGAATGTTTAGATTTCCTCCGTAGCATTAAGCTGAAACATGGTATACAGTCCACGACACATGGCTTGGCTGTCTTCCCTTCCCATTCTCCAGCTCTGTCCTACCTGTATGGTGTCTTGAGAGACATAGTTAGATGCTTTAGCCCTTGAGTTCTAGTTTCATTCAATTCTGCCTCCAGCAGCCACACCCAACTACTCCTTACACACCACAGTGTACACAGCTTTGGAAGGATGGACCTGCAGAGGAGGCACAGATGGGCTCTGAAAGCAAATCCTGGTTCTTTTGTAAGAAATTTCAGAGCCCTAGGCAATTGAAGAATAGTCTGGACAAAAATAGTCTTAGAACTTTGGAACCTAGCAGGAGTGAGGGTCTCCAGAGCATGTGCCTTAGAGCAGGGCCCTCCTAACTGGGTCTACGGTGGTACTGAGAAGGACCTTGTTCAGGGGAGTCATTAACTCACAGAGGGAGACTGAAATGTCAAAGCCCAGTCTGAATGTGGCGCTCAAAAACACTAAATATATCTCTTCCCTTGTTACTGTATTTGTAGAATCACAACTTCAGTGATATCTGGCAAATGACAAGCAGTTGGTTTGAGCTATAAATCCACAGGGGTAGGTTTTTCATGAAGCTATTGAAGCTTTAGCTCTAAGGCCTCTCCCTTTCATAGGTTCCCAGAAAGGGCCTAAGAGATGTGTTTGCAGGATTTTAGGCAGCCATATTGTGACCAAGAGGACAGACATCACCACATCCTGGAGCCAGAAAAATGCATTTTTGTAACATGTGTAAAGGTAATACATTTTTTTTTAATTTTTAACTTAAAAAGCTCTGCCTGCCCTCAACCTGCCAAATGTAAAATGGTACAGCCACTGTTCTTAAACAGTTTGGCAGTTCTCTAAAAAGTTAAATGAAGAATCATCATACAATCCAGCAATTCCAGTCCTAGATATAAAACCCCAAAAAGTTTACAACAGAGACTCAAACAAATGCTTATATGTCAATGATCATAGCAGCATTATTCACAATAATTTCAAAGTGGAAACAACCTATGTATCCATCAAGGGATAAAAATACCGCAAAATGTGGCATATATGTACTATGGAATGTTATTCAGACTTTAATAGGAATGAAATTCTGAAGCAAGACACAAGGATAAACCTAGAAGACATTATGCTAAGTTAAGCTTGACACAAATATATGATTCCCCTAGTATGAGACGTCTGGATTAGGAAAATAATTCATAGGAAAGTAAGTGACAGGTTACCAGGGGCTGGGGGATTTGGAGAACCGGGAGTTATTTCTAATGGTTACACAGTTTCTGTCTGGGTTGATGAAAAAGTTTGGGACATAGACAAAGGTTGACAGACAACTTTGTGAAGTACTTATTGATACTGAATTGTATGTTTAAAAATGGTTAAAATGGTAAATTTTATGTTATGTATACTTTACCATAATAAAAAAAACCTCACAATTTTCTTAGGTTCAGGTCCCACAAGACCGAGTTCCTCCTTTTTGGCCAACCATTCCATCCTATCACATGTTTATTCATCACTCAGGAAACACTAAGCCCCACGGGCATTCAAAGGCACGGCCACCACTGTGCCAAAGTGCACGCTTCGGCTCAGCGCCTGTGGCTCAACGGGCTAAGGCACCAGCCACGTACACCTGAGCTGGCGGGTTCGAATCCAGCCCGGGCCCGCCAAACAACAATGACGGCTGCAACCAAAAAATGGCCGGGCGTTGTGGCGGGCGCCTGTA
>CAUYRH010166506.1:0-11326 GCA_963574655.1 Perodicticus potto | reverse complement strand
TATATAGTGATTAAGAAAATGCTATGAAGGCTATCTCTCACAGTACGATCAAAATGTTTCTGATTGTATATGAAGCACATTCTGCCCTATGATTGCACCAATGTACACAATTATGATTTAATAAAATTATTTTAAAAAAATCATAAACATAAAATAAACCAGATTCCTTTTTATCTGCCTGGCCATCAAAACTAATATCCTGAGCTGATATCCTGATCTCCTGCCATTGTAGGGGTAAATAGGATGGCCATAAACACTTCTTGACTTGACCTGGCTGAGAAAAGGACTTAGTGAGCAAGGTCAAAAAACTAGTCACTACAGATAACCCTCTGAAGAGCAAATCCCGAGGGAGAGCTGGGGTAAAAGAGGATCTGAGGTGCATGTGGACTCAGACTCAGCCTCCTCTGAGCCTGCTGTCAGATCTGCATATAGGCATGATGAACATATCCTGAAGAATGTGTGTCAGAAGTCAGGGTTATCATCACTTTTAGTGATGGAATGAGAACACGACAGGAGGTTCTGAGTGTTGGTAATTTCTCCCTTGACCCACATGGTTGATTATATGTTAATTTTTGCAAGATTAGCCTTTGGAAATCCTGCCAATCTCCCTGTCAGAAATTAGCTGCCAACTGCAAAGGATATAGAGGACTCTCTAGCCTGACAACAGGTACAACAGAGTCTGTAAGGTAATCTAATTATCATGTCATTAGCTCAGATCTACATTGCAGTTCAGCTTGGCCTTCTCCCTCCTTGGCCTTCCAGAATGCTAAGATTATAGTCATGAGCCATGTTGACCTGCCTGCCCTTACTTTTGAATAACAGTTTAGTTGGGCTTAGAATTCAGAATTGGTAGCTTCAGTCTAGAATTTCTCTTTGACCAGTGGATTATTTAGAAGTATGCTATTTAACTTAAACATGATTAGAGATTTTTCTTAAAATATAGGTTTTGTGCTATTGAATTTGCCATTATTTGATAATGCTATGGTTTGATTTTATTCTGTCAGAAAAAAATACTCTGTAGGATTTTAATTCTTTAAATTTGTTGACACTTGTTTTACAGTCTAAGATATGGATAGATTAATGTTTATATTTGCTTAACAAAAAATGTATATTATTTTGTTTGGGGATGGAATGTTGAAGGAACTCAGAAAATTTTACCCCAAAATGTGACTCCCTGTTATAAAGAGTAGTTTGAATTGAAGCCCATTCAAGGTGGAGTAGACCTGCCTTCTATCTGCATACAATGGATTGGCCTGACCAGAAGATCAATGGGGACAATTGAACCCCCCCATTCTTGTTATCTCAGTATGTCATAACAATGAAGGTTGTGAATTTAAGCAGCCCTGTCCCAAATTGTTCAAGTCACAAATACCTGTCTCTCAGGTTAACTGACAAATCAATGTATTTCCCCCCATCCACTGGTCCTCCCTAGGAACCCCCTTAGCAACCATTTATTCCCAGTACTCCCCAACTCCCTACTGCCCCTCTAAAAGGCATGTATACAAATATGTGCACTGCATTGGAAATATTGGTTATCACCCTGTGTGAGGGGTAAAATTAACTTTCTCCCTTATTAATTTGCCTTAGTTGTGAACTAATCTTTCAGGGGAAAGGGCCAGTTTTCTCTTCACCTTGCAATGTTCTCTTTGTATCTGTTCTCTAGCCTGAAAAATAGCAGGGGTGATTTTCTAATTTTTTCAATCAGTCCTAATTTTCACCCTTTTGAGTTTTTAAAAGGCTAGTGTCAGTTAGTACCAGCCTACCTTACATGCATTGCAAATTAGGACTATGTCTAAAAAAATAGAAAATAGTACATAAAACAATTGTAATGCCAACTCCATCTATTGAGCAACTAATGTTGATCTACAATCTGTCCTTTGAGCTTACTAGAATTGATACCCATTAGGACAGTTATGGGAATGTAGTTCAAAGCATTAATACAAATAACTAGACCAGCAGAGACTGACTAATTAGTGGAAAGAATATATTTTAAAGATAGAAAGAAGTGGAATAATAAAATATATTTTTAAACTAACTGGATATTATAAGAACAGAAAGAGAGTGAAAGCAGTAAAGGAATAAAGAGAAGAGAAATAGAGAATGATTAAACATATTTCCAACTCTGAAAGGGGTCAGCTGAGAGTACAACAATTATGTTTCCCTAATTCTTTATTCTCTAAAGATTTCTGAGGTAGAATATAACTGCTCTGAAGAAAGAATGCCTACTTAATCCTCAGCTTTACACAAGAAACAACCTTTTTTTTTCCTATTTTCTGGAATGCCTTTTTAACTTTTTATTCAGTTAGCTGGGACTACAGCACATCAAAGTAACTGGTGTGCTTTTTCTCTCTTCTTTTATGCCTCTATAACTGCCTGTTAAGCCTCTAGTTCTGAGGTTCTTTGTTCTCCATGGCCTAATCTATTTTTGATACTTGCTACTTCATCTTTACAGTCTCTGATTATCTCCATCATTCCTTAAGTTCTGCTGTATCCTTTCTACATTCTACATATCTCTTATCCATCTTATGGTTCCGTCATTCTATTTTATCATGCATTACCATTATTGCCTTTGTCAACCATATTTTAAATTCCCTTTATGTCAAATCCATTAATTCTTTATAGGTGGAGTCCTCTGTAGTAGCTGCCTCATAGTCCCTTGGGAGAAATGATCTATTTTGGTTTTAAACATTGCCCAAATTTTTCTGTTGGTTCCTCCTCATGAATGCTTTCTTTTTGTTCACCTTCTTATCCTCCTTTTTCATTCTCACTTTCTCCTTTCCTTTAAATTACCTTGTTTCAGAGCTTAGGTGTAGAAGTGGCCTCTTGGAATAAGCCCCAAAGGAAAAGAAGGGTATAAAGAGTGACCAAGGAGAAAAAAGAGAAAAAGAAAGCAGAAAAGGAAGTAAAAGAGAAAGAGAAAAAGAAAAAGAGTTGAAACAAAAGAATTGAACAACAGGAGACAGAGAGGACAGGAAGTGAGAATGAAAGTGATAAGAGAAATAGTATTGATTGGCACGATGCTAAGGCCACACTGGTAACCCAAGGTTCTGAGGGGCTTGGGTGGGTGGGTTCCTCAAAATCAGGAGCTCCTTACCAGTCTGAGAAAAGACAGTCTCTACCTCTGCCAAAAATAGGAAGAGAAAGAAAAGACCAAAAACAACAACAAGAAGAAAGGAACTAAAATGAAAAGGATAAATTCTGCAGTATGGACTTGCCAGTACAATCTTCCTAGGCCAAAGATAGAAAGTCTTCCTAGACCAAAATCTCTTGACCTCTTTGGACCAGACTACAGCCATACACTCCTACCAGAACAAACCCATGCCGCCTTAGCATTCAGCGAAAAAAGATAACCTCCTAGGAAGGAATCCATGCCATCTAGGCAGTCAGCAAGAAAATTAAAAAAAGAAATCACATAATGATAATAATAATAAGAAGAAGAAGAATAGATAAAGAAAATTAAAAATTTGATACGGTTGTATTAAATAGAGGACAGAGAAGGAAGAAGAAAAATGAAAGAAAGAAGAAAGACCAAAAAGGAAAGAAGAGGATATCTTAACTGTCATATGAGCAATGTATTTGGGAATGATGAGAAAAAAAGAAAAATCTCTATTGAAAGGGAGAAAGGAGAGGAGTAAAAACAGAGAGGGAATAAATGAGACTGAAATACCTTAAACAATATACCAGCACACTTGCTCTTGATAAAAGTAAAAATTAAAGTTATGAATAGGAACAATCAAATAAATTAGCAAAACAAAACACAACCTCTCTCTAGTTTCCCAGCATAGACCTTATTCCTCACTCAGTTGCCCTCAGTGTGGTTTCAGGTGACGGACAACACAGCCAGCAACCTCTCTCTAGTGTCCATTCATGATCTTCAGTCTTAACTTAGTTGCCCTTAGTGAGCACCTGATTGTTTCTTCAGCATTCAGTCCCCACCAAGTTGGGATCTCAAAGCACTCCTGAATCCTTCAGAGACAGGTCTCCCAGTGCCCCCTGTGAACAGTTCCTGGGTGTGTGGTGTGAGCCACTCAGCCTGTCCCAAGTGGAGTTCCAATCCAGGCAAGTGGAATAGGGCTGGCTGTGCTTTAGGCCCATGCCGAGAGGCCAACCGTTAAGATCTTCCCACAATGGCAGCCCTCTGGCAGTTGCAACCTTCCCAGTATGGCTGACTCAGAAGGCACCAAATTGATGGTAAATCCACTCCTCCTGGCATTCAAGTTATTTGCCATATACAGTTCAAGCTTTCCCTCTCTTGCCAGCTTTCCACTCAATGTGTAGCTTCCCCCCAAAGCTATGGAAAGGCTTCCTCTTATCCCCAGATCTCCATGGGGTGCTGGCCATTCCCACAAGCTCCCAATCACTTGCCTGGTGAATCAGACATCCATAGCTTCAGATCACACACTGTGTCCTTCACACCACCACCTTGCTGTCTCCCTGAGCTGCAGCTCTGGGTAAGGTTTGATGGGGTTTTCTTTTTTTCCCCAGTTTTACTAGACTAGCTCAGGCAAACAATCCTTCTGTTCTGCCATCTTGCTCCACCTCATTGAAGTACTATTTTTTTCAAGTTCTTCCAACTATGACATTGATGCATTGATAGATTATATTAAATCAGTAGATTATTTTTGGTACTATGGACATTTTAATGGTACAAGAACAAAGCAAACAGACAACCTTAAGAATGGAAATATATTTGCATGTTATGAATCCAACAGGACTGATAATCAGAATCTATCGATAACTCAAATTAATCAATGAGAAAAGCACAACTACCCCATTTGTAAGTGGGAAAGAGACTTGAACAGAAACTTCTCACAAGAAGACAGATGAATCGCCAAAAAACACTTGAAAAAATGTTCATTGTGCCTAAATATCAGAGAAACACAAGTCAAAACCACTCTGAAAGATCACCTAACACCAAATAGAAAAGATCATATCACAAAATCTCGAAATTACAGATGCTGGCATTGATGTGTAGAGAAGGGAATACTTTTGCACTGCTGGTGACATTTCAAACTAATATAACTTCCATTGAAAGAAGTATGGAGAATCCTCAAAAAACTAAAAGTAGACCTTCCACTTGATCTCACAATCCCATTAGTATGTCTCTACTTAGATAAAACAAAAATTATTTTACCACTAGGACATTTGCCTTAGAATGTTCAATTCACAATTGACAAGACATGAAATCAACCCATATGCCCATCAACCCATGAATGGATTAACACACTCTTGTATATATATACTATGGAATTCTATTCAGCCATAAGAAAAGATGGAGACATTACATCTTTTGTGTTCACGTCACTGGAGTGGAAAGCCATTCTTCTTAGTAAAGTATTTTCAGAATGTAAAGAGAAGTAACCAATGTACTCAATACAAATATAAAACTAATATATAAACAACTACATGCACATATGAAAGAAAAACACAAGTATAAGTGTAGTCTAGCAAGGGTGAGGGGAGAGGAGGTAGAGAAGAGGAAGTAGGAGTAAGGGTGACTGGCAGAATCTCACAGAATGTGCACAATGTGAGGGTGTTCTGCACACTCTCTCAGTGCAGGGCTCCACTACAACTTGAACTTCACCTCAGAAATGAGAACAATGTACTCTTATCAACCTGATATAAAAAAAATAAGTAACTAAAAAATAAACATACTTTTCACATAACTTTTCAGGGAAAAAAAGCAAGCAGAAAGATAATAAATGTCTGAATTAGAATTTTGATGTTAAAATATAAGAAAGATATCACTTTGAATGAGGGTGGAATAATGTGTTATGAATGTGTAGATAATTATTTTTCAATTCATAATATTAACAAAAGAAATATCAAAGTGATAAAAGACTAAATGGTAAAAACACAAAAAAGTATAAATATTGAAAGTTCATACTCATATGCATTTATCTAATCTTTCAAAAAGGTTCCAAGTGGAATAAATGATCTTTTCAGTAAATGGTATTATGTAAATGATATATTCACATGCCATCATTAATGGAAGTTTAATTCTTACGTTAAACCATACTTAAAACCATACATAAAAATATTTCAAATTGTATATAAAACCAGCACAATGTACCCCATGATTATATTAATGTACACTGCTAAAATTTAATAAAAAAACTCAAAAAGGATAAATGATGTAAATATTACCTGAAAACATAAAATTCCTAGAAGAAAGCATAGGGACAAATTTAATGGCAATGGTTTTAAAAATAATAATTTTTTGACACCAAACACAACAAGAAACAAATGAAAGTATAGCCAACTAAGAAGTTTCTTCACAGCAAACATCCAACAAAATGAAAAGAGCCCAAGGAATAGGGAAAAATATTTCAAACCACATATTCAAGAAAGGTATAATACTCAAAGTATTTATGAAACGTACTCAACAAATCAGTAATTTAAAAAATTCTGATTTCAAAAATGGATAAGGGAACTGAACAAACATATTTCCAAGGAGGACATACAAATTGCCAATAAGTAATATAAATTTATGGTCAACATCCTGGTAACAGTGAGAAGAAAAAGAAATAGAAGAATTTATGTTTTTATATACAACAGGAACTCAATTAGAGAGACTGGACAGCAGTGTTAGGCATAAGCATCTTACAGAAGAACACAGTGTTGGAATGACCACGATGTATGACCTGAAGAAACGAAAGGATAAATGGCTTAATTTCTATGCTGAAATGATGAATGAAAGTTAATGAATATTACATAAAACTAAAAATGGGAAGACATTGATTTTGTATTCAAAGAGTAGATCACCAGTGTTTCAGTGAACCCATCCCTTAATGGTATGCTGATCAAGAGTAAGTAAAAATCTCTTGTAGTTAAAAAAAAATTGAAATGGACTGTGAATATCAAAGAACCTGGCTCAAGAAGTGTAAGAAAGATATGCTTACCAGTGTATGGTAAATTTTTAAATGTACAAATTTAAATTTGGTGGAAAAGCCTCTCCTTTTCATGAAACAGCAGTGAAATTCACCGATGAGTCATCAGTGATGGAATCTGATGCAGGAATGAGCATTTAATGCTAATAAGACATCATCTTTTTCACGTTAATGCCTCAGGAGGACACTAACTATAGCTGACAAGACACTCCTTACAGGAATTAAAGAATAACTGTGCTGAGCTGTGCTAATGCATTAAACATGCATAAGTGTAAACTAGCTGTCACAGCCAGTGCTTGTGTCCTCACTGTTTTCAAGAAGTACGGGTGCAGTGGCTCACCCTGCAATTCTAGCACTCTGAGAGGCTGATGCAGGTAGATTGCCTGAGCACAGGAGTTCGAGATCAGCCTGTGCAAGAGCCAGACTTCTCTTCTACTAAAAATGCAACAAATAGCCAGGTCTTATGGCAGGATTCTGTACTCCCAGCTACAGAGTACAGAAGAAGGCTGAGACAGAAGAATTGCTTGAACCCAGGAGACTGAGGTTGCTGTGAGTTGTGATGATGTCATGGAACTCTGCCCCAGGATGACAGAGTGAGACTCTGTCTCAAAATAAAGAAGCAAATTTTTTTCAAGTACCAATAACATAACAAAGGGACATGATTTTCTAGGGACATCTTTTTGGATTGTTTTTACATGTAATTCATACCAATGGTTTGAAGGGAAACGGGACTGGATAATGACTACAACAATTGTTTATTCCTTTACAACTGTTTTTTAGCTCATCCTTCAGCCCAGACTCTCATTAAAAGAACATTTATGCCATGTATTTTCCCAACTATGACTTCATTAATTGTTCCATGTTACCAGGGTATTTTTAAGTCAATAAAGAGTAAACATAAAAAGACTTTCTTGAACAGCATACTTGAGTGGTGAACAGAGATGGGGGTGTGAAAAATCATCAAAATTAGTTCATTTAGAAGGACCCCATATATTCTCTTGTCAACACTTGGAACACAGTAACAGAAGACACAGCTATTCATGCCTGACACAACCTCTGGACTGCAATTGTGTTCAGTAATTTTGGTGAATGAGGTAGTGAATTCAAAAGATGCTTTTTGATAAGTAGAGGAAGAAATAATGTCTGAAATTTTTACATAAGTAAAAATAAAAACTTTTCAGAGTCCATTAGTAAGCTGGATAAAGTATCATAGAAGTATGTAACATCAGTAATAAGACTCTAAATTATTCACTCATTGACTCATAGAAAAATGGCTGACATGGCTCTTACTAAATATGATTTGGATAACAGTGATGATAAAGATGATATTGCTAACAATGAAAAAAATATGCCTACATACGATGTTCTGAAGATGTGCAATGGGCTTATTGAAGGACTCAGAGTACTGTGCATTTATAACAGAAGAAGAAGTCATATCAGTTTATAAAATCAAATACAGACATCTAAGATGAAAATAAAAAACATTGATGAGTCACGTGACTCTAGAGAACACCACCCAATAGAATCCCTACTCACCACTACACTAGCCAATTCCTGGTGGCCCAACTCCTTCTGAAGTTCCCTCTCACCTTAAAAAAAGTTTACAGTGTGCAGTACTAATTATTCAAAAAATCAAAGGATCATAGGTAAAGACTGAAAGCTGACTGTTGATCATTTTGGTGCTGTTTAATAGCTGACAATGGTGTTCTAATGAGTGCTGCTTAGTTACCCCGAGCACTTTTTTTTTCATTGTTAATGGTACATCATTTTAAAAACCTTTTACTGTTAAGTACTTATGAATTAATAAGTGTACGAACATGATTGCTTATAGGTAGAACATAAATTTAGAGGTAGAAATAAAAGTGATGAAAAGTAACCCTGTCTGAGTGGATGACAGAGATAGTGATACTTTTCCTTACTGACGGTTCAATGTCATGTGCAGAATTATAAAAATAACATTTAAAATGACCCTCAATCTATGTATATGGTGTATGAAATGAAATTTCAGGTTTCAACTTGGATCTCATCTCCAAGATATCTCATTTTTTAAATGCAAATATTCCAAAATCTGGAAAAATCTGAAATCTGAAACAATTCTAGTATTCTCCCTACTCCACGAGAAGAAAATAGCCCTTGTTCCCAGAGATGGAAACTCAGGGCTGCAATGGACCTCAATAAGTATAATTAATGAAATACCTTTTATCTTCTCCTATCTATACACCTCCCTCATTTGTCTCCTGGTGACTCACCTAGAAATTTGTTTCCCTTGCAATATTTTCTTTGTCATATCATTTTTCTCTCCTTAATTGTCGTGTATCTAGAAAGTATAATTGTACCTTGCTTCAGACACTTTCTCAGACATCACTCTCTTGTGAAGATCCCCATGTTCACATAAAATTAATGAAATTTATATGCTTTTCTCTTGGCAATCTGCCTGGTGCAAATTTGGATTCTAGATTCAGCTAAAAACCCCACCTAAGCTGGGCAGAGCCTGTGGCTCAAAGGGGTAGGGCACAGGCCCCATATGGTAGAGGTACCATGTTCAAAACCAGCCCCGGCCAAAAACTGCAAGAAAAAAAAAAAAGTCCACCTATGAGCTGGAGTGGAATGGAAATGATAGGGATGTACAAGACACGTCCTTCCTATAAGGTTACAACAGATGATATTGTGGCCCTGGGCTCATAAACCAGAGGAATCTCATCCCAATATCCTTCATTTAATCATGTCCGCAAAGCCTTTACCACATAAACTGAGAGTCACAGACCTGTTGTTTGAGGACCAGTTTACCAACTATTACAGTTCACATCAGCTTTAGAGAAAGATTGCCTTCATTGTTTCAGTCTTACATCTTTTAATGACGGTATGGTATTCAGGAAGTTTTCAGTTAATGTTTGTTAACACATGTTTTTGGGACTGTAGTTTTCCTCTCCATTTGGGAATCCAATCCCCAAAAAATCCTTACCTTATTATTATACAACAGGAACCTGAAACTTATTATTCTTTCATTTTTTGATTTCTTGCTTTTGTTTCAGATTACATAATTACTATTGATATACCTTTAAATCCATTGACTCCTGCTGTCTCCATTTTGCTATTAAGTTTGAATATACTTAGTGTACATTACTATTTTAGTTACTATCTTTCTTCTCTAAAATTTCTATTCAATTCTTCTTTCCATCTTTGTTGAAAATTCTATCTTCTGAATAAGAAACTAAATGTGAAGCACGTGCAGTCTGATCCCGTAAATTTCCTTCTGAACTCGTTAATTTAGAAAAGGCCCTTGGGATTTTCCATCTACAATGTTTTCTTGAAGGTTCACAGAAGAAGACTTTAAATTCTTGAGGGTAGTAAAGGAGCAGCCTTTATCCAATCATTGATGTCATCCCTGTGAGGGTCAACTCAGAGGTACGTCTTCTTTGCCACAAA
Organism: Perodicticus potto; assembly: GCA_963574655.1. NCBI lineage: Eukaryota > Metazoa > Chordata > Mammalia > Primates > Lorisidae > Perodicticus > Perodicticus potto. The sequence goes on along the minus strand of CAUYRH010166506.1, from coordinate 1,010 downwards.
TCCTCACTGAGATTGAGCTGCCCAGAGGAATTATATGCACAGTCCTGTGTGCCGCGCTGGCTCCTTTTTTCCCCAGTATTTTTTCCTAGTCCTCTCTGCTATCCCCTGAGATAATCACTAGAATAAAGTGGTTTGCCTCTGGGGTTTGCTTGTGAAGGAGCCAAATCTAACACAATCCAAGTGGAACTGGCCCTAGTGCAAGAGAGAAAAACAACTTCACCCACTCCCAACTGTAAAAATTAATTAATGTAGCTTAATTAACTAGCTATCAGACAATCATGTTTCCCCATAACTTCCCCTCGCTCCAGAGACAAGAAAGCCACCATGAACCTGGACTGAAGATGACACTAGGTGGCTTAGGAATGTGGCACCTGCTACCAGGTACTGTACTGTTTGCTGTTGGTATGAGACAGTTAGTGATCCATTTCTAGTAACCCACTGCTTAAAACAGAAGGGCTTAGTAATATGCAATTACTTTCCAACAATGTGGGACAAAGGGGGTTTAATGATGAGTTACTAAAATGTAGTTAATTTGGGGGAAGGTTATAAGAATTCTGTAAAGTTCTCTGAAAGCAAAGCAGGCATTGAGAACATGATCTTCATCTTCCTGGGATTTTTAATCTGGGTAATATTTATAACTTAAACATACACAAGTGTTTGGCTTCTGGTCACACCAGGAAGCTGACACTCAAGGTAAGATTATGGAATTGTACACTAAAAGTGAGGAAAGTGTGGTAAATGCCATGCTGTGGGATGTGCCATTAGACCTGGTAAGACTCTCATGTTTGTGGGACAGGCAAAAGGAGTTTGGGGGCCTCAGAAACAGGCACTATTATTCTTTTCTTTTCTTTTCTTTCTTTCTTTTTTTGGAGACAGAGTCGCAGTCTGTCATCCTGGGTAGAGTTCTGTGGCATCATTGTAGCTCACAATAACCTCAAACTGCTGGGCTCAAGTGATCCTCTTGCCTCAGCCCCCTGAGTAGCTAGGACTATAGGCGCAACACCTGGGTA
>CAUYRH010166504.1:0-18166 GCA_963574655.1 Perodicticus potto | reverse complement strand
TTGTATTTGAAGCACATTCTGCCCTATGATTACACCAATGTACACAATTATGATTTAATAAAATTATTTTTAAAAAAAAGCTCTAGATCCCTTTCAACCTCAAAAAAAAAAAAAGAAAAGAAAATGCTGTGAAGGCTATCTCTCAAAGTACAATCAAAATGTTTCTGATTGTATGTGAAGCACATTCTGCCCTATGATTGCACCAATGTACACAATTATGATTTAATAAAATTATTAAAAAAAAACAAAACAGATTCTCTTTTCTGGTCTACCCAAGGGTAGCCAAATTACAATCCATAGACTCCAAAATCAATTTCAGAAATAAACACTCTTCATGTTCCTTCTACAGAAACTAACAGCACAACGGCTCCTTTAAGAAAAGTAAGTGTTAGAGAAGTCCTCAGTTGAAGCATCAGAAAAACCTAGGTTCAATCCCTGACTTGACACTGAATCTGAGAGTTTGGGAAAGTCACTTAACTTGTAAACTTGAGGGCTATTGTCAGGATTAAATTAAACAATGCATGGGAAGTAACTAATGCATAGCAAGAACATAACTGACATTACTGTCCTCCTGTGGAGGTTACTAAGGTTGGTGATGGAAACAATATCCATAACCAGACACAATTTATCACTTCATAAATTGTCTGGTTTCACAGATCTATATCATACATTTTCAACAAGGGCAATATCACCCACAAGGGGAAGAAAATTGGTTCTCGAGGAGAGTGAAAAAAATCTTAGCTATTACAGTAGTTTGTGGCCCTTCACATCCAATCCCATCTTATTCCTTAGTATTTAATTTCTTTGGTTAGGGATAATTTAAATTGAATGGCATTTCCTCCTTAGGAGAATGATCATTAAAAAAAAGGTTGTGAAGCACTGATTTAGATTTCACTATTGAAAAGATGCACTCCTGGAAATTTTCACTGTGTTTTCCTACATTAGCACCCCCCTAAAAGTGCACCAGTGTCAGCTATAAGGGGTAGGAGTTACCCAAGAGGGCATTCAGTTTTACATATAATAATATGTTTGTTGCATAAACATAACATTGTCTCTGTATTTCAGTATAATCATAGTATACTCCATTTATTGGGATCTACTTTTACAAACCTTTCTATTTCCTTCCCAGCTTCTGATTTCTAGTCCTACTTGTAACCCATTAATAAATAAATACATAACTTACCTTTCAATCAGGATTTAGGGCAAATGGCACTATATCAAAATATTCTTGGAGCAGATGCAGATGAAATCTAAAGTTTCATCCTCGCCTATTTGCATTTTTATCCACCCATAGAAATTCATTCAGTTGTCTCTAATGAACCTGTAGGTGTCAACGACTTCTATTCTGTCATCAATTAATGAGCCTGGGGACCCATTCCAGTACAGGATTGAGATTATGACCCTATTGTTACCTAAAGCCAGTCTATAAAATGGATAAATGGATGCCACGGCTAGTTCAGTCTCTTAAATGTCAGGGTTCTGATTAAAGTGGGAGAGGGGTTCTGAATGGGTGGCCAGCATGCAGCTGATAGCCTCAGGCTCTGCTTCCTGTCTGTGACCATCCCCCGCCATCCTGGAGACACTTAGGTAACTTCAACTGGAGATTTATTTGGCCGTTCATTTATAGTCAGCTGCCAATTATTTGTAGTCCCGTTGGACAGCATGAGCACGGATAACTGAAATCTACCACCTCTCAACACACTGTAAGCCAAGAGTGTCAGCCATCTTTCTCGTTGAACTGTTTCACCTACAAGAGCTGTAAGATTAAAAAACAAAATTCAGTCCATCCATCTTCTGACCTAGAATTCCATACAAACTTTGGAGCTAACAAAAGCAAAAGGTAGGTATTCAGACAGCGGGAAGAAAAATGAGACAAGATAACCTTCAGTAAGGATAATTAGACTGTGAACAGTCAAGAGCTGGACCCATTATTACCCAGAAACTTCAAGTTTTTTGATGTTTTCCATCAAGTCCTATGGTGCGGCTGTCAGTGAATTGGGTTGGGGTGGCATTATGACTCTCAGGCTGGCACTGTGGGAGACATGAAGCAGGAGCTCAAGAGCCACTCAGGTACTAATGCACATGAAAATATGTGACTCCCCATTTAGTCAGAGAACCAGCAGAACGCCTTAACAGCATTTTGGAAGGCCAGCACGGTGGCTCACACCTGTAATCTTAGCACTCTGGGAGGTTGAGGCGGGCGGATTTCCTGAGTTTAGGAATTAGAGACCAGCCTGAGCTAGAGTGAGACCCTGTCTCTAAAAATAGCTGGGAACTGTGAAAGGTGCCTGTAGTCCCAGCTACTTGGGAGGCTGAGGCGAGAATCACTTAAGCCCAAGAGTTTGAGGTTGCTGTGAGCTGTGATGCCACAGCTCTCTACTGAGGGTGACAAAATGAGACTCTGTCTCAAAATCAATCAATCAGTCAATAAAACAGCATTTGGGAATCTGGTGATTCTCACAGGTTTCTCTTGATCGCTAGTCACAACACTATTCATTGCTGAGATTTTTTTTTGTTGTTGTTAAGACTTCCACCTTCACAGTCATACAACACCCATCTTTTTATAGATGGGTATATTTTTGGAAGAGACTCAGACTTAGTTACTTCACATCTTTTTGGATTCAGGTACTAACCTACTCATGTCAATATGAGTGAAAGAGCAAAACTCGAGGGCCATGGAATAAGAAAAGTCTTGTTTCTAGTCCAGGTATTTGCTTCTAACAAAGAGAAGGATCTTGGATAAGTTTATGTGCCTCAAAGTCTTCACTTATGAAATTGAGATACCAAGCCCTGCACCACTGGGCAGAATAAAATATATGCAAAAACATTTTAAAGAGCGTAAACCATCCCAGCTACTTGGGAGGCTGAGGCAAGAGACTCACTTAAGCCAAAGAGTTTGAGGTTGCTGTGAGCTATGACACCACGGCACTCTACCAAGGGCAACATAGTGAGACTCTGTCTAAAAAAATAAATAAATAAAATAAATAAAACAGCATAAACCATTACATGTGTGTAACTTACTGCAGAACTCGTGAATCTGGAAATACATCATAATTAATTTGCTGTCCCCTATAATTTAAAGTAATATGACAATAAATTCAAATAATTTCAATAGACCCAGGGAACTTCCTATTTTAAAAAGCGTAGTTTTAGACTATTTTTGTTTTTTACATTATGGAAACTCCTCAAAAAGATCTACCTAAAAGTGCTCATGGTGAAAAAAAAAATGTTGCTTTGTCATGCCCTTTACAAAGCTTTATCATTTCTTATGGACTCAACTGACTAAAATTAACAACAAGAATTCTTTTGGTATGTTCCAATGCAGATGAACAGATTTTCAAATCATTCAATCTCACCTCTATTCTCCCTCACTCCTGGCAGCTGAAAAATAAATTGCTCTTTCTCTCTGGCCTTTCGATAATTTCCAAAATGCTAGAGAAAACAGTCATTTTTAAATTCCCCATTGTTAGCTCAAGAAATTCCATGCTTAATGTACTTTGCTTTCTCCTCCAAATGTATTTGAACTGAAGTCTAAAATGCCCATATGGGAAAAGTTGAACACTGTTAACCTGGTACCTTCAAATTAAGTAGAGCTATCCCAAGGAGCGAATCTTCACCCAGAAGATCTCCAATAGCTTTCCAATCCATTCACCAAGACTGAGACTCTCTAGCACTCACAATGATTTTAAGAGCTATCATTTTTTTAAATACATGTATTTTATTATTCTTCATTACATTATTTCCCCCCCACCCCCCAGTGGTAAGACAGAATCCATTCACAGAAAAGAATACAGAAAACACCAAAGCTCCTGGTATAGGGAGAGAATTCAAGTGGGGAGAGAGAAGCTCTCTCCGTTTCTCTCCTGGTCTTTTCCCCGTCTCCTCCTTTAGGCCTTTAGTCTCAGGGTATATATAGGTGTATGGGTTCCCTGGCCAGGAAACGAATGAATACAGTCCCTTCCGCCGGAAGAGCTATCATTTGTTGACTTTCTACCATGTCCTATGTGCCAAACATCAGACCAGTGCTTTATAAACACGGTCTCATTTTATTCTCACAACAATCTTTCAAGGTAGGCATTGTGCCTATTTTAAGATGATGACACTGAGGCTTTGAGAAACAAGATGATTTACTTAAGAAGAGCAGATGGAAAGTTTCATGAGAGCAGGAACCATGTCTGTTTTAATCAGCAACATACACCTGGTGTCTAATGTAGTGTCTGGAAAATAGCAAGCATTCCATAAACGTTTGTTTACTGACTGATGGAATAAAATGGCACTGCAAATAACTCCTAGATCAATACAGAATCTACTGTGACTGGGAGACCAGAGAAGGTATAATGTATTAAAATGAAACAACTTGTTTCTATGCAAGAATATTAACAATAAGAAACAGTTCCTTGCCATTACTAACTAGAAATGTGTGAAGTTTTTGAACTGACTTTAATCCTCCATTCTCTCACTTGACATGCGCTGAATCTTGAAACCATCCCAGTTGCCATTTGGAATTTGGTTACAACAGTTTGAAATGTCTGTTACTGTTTCTTGCACAGGGTAAGAAGTAACTTTCTAAATAATGGATGTGCTTTTTATGCCAGGCACCTAGTATGTGGTTCCATGAGCTGGTAAGTGTTTTCCTTTTTGCTGATTATAACACTCACAGCAACTTGGAAGCAACAACCAAAGACAGGCCGTTATTAGAGTTTTTGTGTACATTCAAACTTGACATGTATTAAATTATGAATTGAAAATAGAGCCTTATCTCTCTAGACCAGTGAAAGTTAATAATGAAACCTGAATTAGTATGCATTTCTGAAAAAAACACATTTAGTTACCTTGCTCAGACACTAAGTTAATACCAATCTTACCTTACTACAGTAGTCACCCCTTATCCCAGGTGTCACTTTCCATGGTTTCAGCTACCTGTGGTCAACTACAGTCCAAAAATTAGGTGAGTAACAACAGCAATAATAAACAAATGGGATTTAATTAAACTGAAAAGCTTCTGTGCAGACAAGGAGACAAAACCAAACCAAATAGACAACCTACCCAATGGGAAAGAATATTTGCATTTTTTGAATCAGACAAAAGCTTAATAACTAGGATCTATACAGAACGTAAATTAATCCACAAGAAAAAAACTAACAATCCCATCCATCGATGGGGGAGAGAGATGAACAGAACCTTCTCTAAAGAAGACAGATGAATGGCTAGCAAACACATGAAAAAATGCTCATCATCCCTAATTATTAGAGAAATGCAAATTAAAACCACCCTGAGATATCATCTAACCCCAGCAAGAATGGCCTATATCACAAAATCTCAAAACTGCAGATGCTGGAGCAGATGTGGAGAGAAAGGAACATTTTTACAGAGCTGGTGGGACTGCAAACTAATGCAACCTTTTTGGAAGGAAGTATGGAGAAACCTCAAAGAACTCAACCTAGAGCTCCTGTTTGATCCTGCAATCCCATTACTGGGCATCTATCCAGAAGGGAAAAAAAGCCTTTTATTATAAAGACAATTGTACTAGACTGTTTATCACAGATCAATTTACAATCGCTAAAATGTGGAAACAGCCTAAATGCCCCTCAATCCAGGAATGGATTGGCAAGCTGTGGTATATGTATACCATGGAATACTATTCAGCCATTTTAAAAAATGGAGACTTTGCAGCATTTGTATTAACCTGGATGGAGATGGAACACATTATTCTTAGTGAAGCATCACAGGAATGGAGAAGCATGAATCCTATGCATTCAACTTTGATATGGGGACAATTAATGACAATTAATGACATGGTGGGGTATGGGGGGGAGAGGAGAGCAGAAAGAGAGAGAAGGAAGGAGGGGGTGAGGGAAAGGAAAAGAAAAAAAAGAAAAGAAAACAATAGTGACTAATTCTCACATAAATTGGATTTAATTTTGACCAAAGTACATTACTTAAACATTAATTTGTAATTCAACTTGTTAATATGTTGTTTAGGATATTGCATCCTCATTTATAAGTAAAATATGTTTGTAATTTTCCTTTATAATAATATATTTTCTCCAATTTTAATATCAGGTGTATCCAGATGAAGTAGAATGATTTTGAATTATTTCTTCTTTTTCTATTGTCTATAAGATTTGGCATGATCAGTTTTTCAAAATTATCTTTTATTTTTATTTATAAATAGTTGTCTATTTTTTGAGACTTTGGAAAAAGAATAAGAAGTTAACTGATGACTCCATACTGAACCTCAGAGTTAAAGCATTCTGTGATAGACATACTCTTATCTGACAATGTGAATGTTACTTTTTTTGCATTATTATTATTATTGCTCAATATTTCATTGCAGCAATTGTCTGATCTCTTTTCTGAATTTATTTATCTTCATTCATTCTTTATGTGGTTTTTGTTTCTAGTCCTTATCTTAAACATGTTATTGTTATTAAACTTTAAGCCTTTTTAATTTTGTGAAGGCAAAAAGTGGAAACCAAATAAACACATGTATACGTATAGAGAAAAATTTTTTAAATGTTTCAGGAGCTTCTAAAAAAAAAATTAGGTGAGTACAGTATAATAAGGTATTTTAAGAGAGACAGAGAGAGGCCATATCCTTTACATAAATTTATTACAATATATGGTTATAATTGTTCTATATTATCAGTTGCTGTTACTCTCTTATTATTCCTAATTTATAAATTAAACTTTGTCATAGGAATATATGTATAGGAAAAAATATAGTATATATAGTGTCATGTATCTGAAACATGAAACTGAAACATAATAATAGGAGAACAATCATGAACAATCAATTTATGTTTCAGTATCATGAAACTGAAACATAAATAATATGAGAACAATCACTGAACTAGAAATACTATAAAAATCATACAGGAGTAAGTTTATCATCTTTTCTTAAGATTCCTATAATTACGTTTTTTAAAAGCTTTCTTTGTTTTTCAATAAAGACTAAATACTATTGTCAACAAAGTTTTTTAAGAGCCAATTACTATCAGTAAACTAATATTCTTCCAGGAAAGCTAACCACAATCTTGCTGGTAGCCAGGCGGAAAAAAAAAAAATGTTTAAAAAAAAAATGTCAAACAAGCTATTGTGGGGAACTCATTATGAAAGAAAAAAACGATATCCCCAAAATAAACAGTCAAGCTGCGTCAAATCAGATACCAAATTGTTTGAAAATGAAATTATCTTTGAGAGGATATTTACTATAAGCAGTCAAGATTTAAACAAATAAAATTATAGGAGAAAAAAGACCCAATTTTCTCCTAAGTATTTATCGTGGTTAAACAGGCAATCTCCTGCAGCTCAAGAATCCAAGGCTATTACTCTGGGGGCTACTCTCAGGACAGAAGACTAAAGGAAATGAACAAAAGAAGGCTGAGGTTATAATGGAAGAAAATCTAAAGTGAAACGTAAAAAATGGAATACAAGCTCATTGTGAGCTGGGCACTCAAGGTGGAAATACAATAGCCATTGTCTTAGGGCTAAACGAATCCACAAATCCATATGGAAAAAAACAGAATGATCTAGGGCAAAGGGATATAGAAAGAACCAAAGGTAAGCCATTGAAAAAGGGCGTCCTTGCTATCTTCCTTACGGTACTCAATATTTGGAATTATGTGAAAACAAAGCTATGACCAAGAAAGCAATCAAAGGTAGAGAGGATGGTTAAAGAAAACATAATAGAAAAGAAAGATGAAAACATCTGTGAAAGCTTTAGTGTACACAGGAGGACCCATTAGTCCAGAGAGGGAAGTGATTTTTGTTGTGGCCACACGCAGCTGGTAAATGGCAGATCTGGATAAAATAGAGAGCTCCATGATGGCACAGACTTTTATCTGTTTTGTTCATTAGAACAAAAACTGAAGAAAAAAAAAAAATATATATATATATATCAATACATACCTGTTGAAGGAAAGAGGAAAAGGGGAAGGACAGATCAATTCACTTCAAAAGTATATTTACATGATGTTCTATGGAGAATTCCAAGAGAGTACATGACACTGGACTCCAGGAGTTTACCATCTATTCGGGGTAAACAAGATGTACGTAGGAAAGGGCACCTGACCACCAAATGTTATACTCTGAGAGCCAAATAAATGTTATGTCTGTCAACCCAGCAAGAAGTTTGATGACTAGAGACTCAGATATGAATTGCAGTAGACAGAGAATTCTCGATGGTTAAACAAGAAGCTCTTATTGCTACTAAAGAAACTAATGTGAGTAGAGATCCAAGTTTCTTGACTTCCTAGTGTAACAGGATCTTGTCTAACCATACTAATAAAAAAAAAAAACTCCATAGTTTTCAGAGTGCTTTTAGTTTGCAGGACCTCGTGTTTTCCTAACAAAGCACTAGGAAGTACAGGTGAATGGGATGCTGATCTCCATCAAAGAAAAGAGAGAAGATGTTCTTTGAAATGACAGTTCAATCCCACGCTGTATGTAATGGCACCTGTCCATCTCTGGGAAATTGGGAGTCTTAATGTGGATGTTATCAGCGTATGTGGGATAAGAAGATGCAAGACTGGCACAAACGAGTTAAGAAAAGGGATTGAGGCCGGGCATGGTGGCTCATGCCTATAATGCTAGCACTCTGGGAGGCCAAGATGGGTAGATTGCCTGAGCTCAGGAGTTCAAGACCAGCCTGAGCAAGAGGAGACTCCATCTCTACTAAAAATAGAAAAACTATATAGGCGTAGTGATGCACTCAGCTACCTGGGAGGCTGAGGCAAGAGAATCACTCAAGCCCAAGGATTTGAGGTTGCTGTGAGCTATGATGCCAGGGCATTCTACCCAGGATGACAGAGTAAGACTGTCTCAAAAAGAAAGAAGGGGAGGGAAGGGAAGGGAAGGGAAGGGAAGGGAAAGGAAGGGGAGGCAATTGTTCAGCAGTGCAGTAGAATCTAAGCACACCCAAGAAATGTGGAGATGGTGGAACAAAAGCAAGCACTTAGTCTAGTACACAAGCTAGTCCATTCTCTCCCTTGTTCTGCAAAAAGCAACCTGCAAAGCAGGTGTTCCCCTCCTGGGAGAACTAGGGCTACCCTTAGCACATATGGTGTCTCTGGGTAGAAGACTAAGAGACACCTTCTCCAGTCTAGGCCACCTCCACTCCAAAGCACAGAGCTTGGTGAGCAAATACACAGGCTGCTTTTCAGCTCCCATTCATTTCCTCAGCCTGGTGCCTTTATGTAATACAATGCACAAATTGTACACCCAGATATGTTTAGCCCCGGAAATAGCCCCTTCTCTTTGACCTGTTACATTAGAAGGTGCTTCCTTTTACAAAGTCTAAGTCCACCTCCCAGTGGGATTTGCTGTGCTCTTTCTAGCTATTTGGGAAATACCTAAGTCGCTCTCCCGGAGACAGTTCTTTGAACACTTATATTGCTTTTGTGCCTCTCCTCACTCAAGCTCCTTGGGAAGAAAACCAAGCCAGCCCCAAAGCCACAGCAGAACTACCGTGTCACTGAAAGCACACATGGGGCAGAGCAATCACAAAGAGACTTGAAACACCAAGAACCGTATGCAGACAAGGATCATGACAAATCTATCAACACTCTCATGGAAGCAATCAAAGCATCAAAGGTGAGGAAAAGCAGAAGTAGCTGAATATGCAGGATACGCGCACTGGAAAGAGCCTCAGAGTGAAAATAAAGAGGAAATGGAGCACTGGAGGAAGGCTGGGAGGAAATGACGGGAAAAGTGTAGGGAAAGTATCAAGAGTCCCAGAGGAGCAGGCTAAAGCATAGGGATGCGAACTGCTTAGGAGGACAGAAAAGGGAAGAGGAAGGGAGGGAGGGAAGAAGGAAGGAAGGAAGGAAAGATGGGAAGGAGGGAAGGAGGAAAAAACAGCTCCTTATATCCGTATGCAAGTGTGGTTGTCTGGCTTGGGTGTCAGAGTTCACTAAAAATGTGAATCAGGAAAAAGCAAACCCAATGCCTTCCTGTTCATTATGCATCGGCCATATTCACTGAAACAGTAGCTTTGTCTATGGCATCCGATGGGGGGAGTAATTTGTTGACTTTTCCCTAAAGGAAATCCCCATCCAATGTGGTCTGAAAATCTGGCTTGAGCGATCCTGTCCCTAGTAATGGGCATATCCGAGCTTATGAGCTGCATATTGCCAGTCTGTAGTTGATTTGCTTTATAGAGCCTCACATGGGCTTTTTCCAAGTCCAGTACATTTGGATTTTCTTCTGGTATTTCATGTTGATAATATGCAGTTTAATTTGCCACAGCACATTCTACCAGATGGTCTCCTTTTTCATTTCCACTACCTCTGCTAGATCTGCCCACGCAGAGTCCTCGTACCTCCCTTCTTCTGCCCACCATCACAGAATAAATCTCCTCGCATAGAGCAGTATTTTCTTCTACAGATGATGTTTGACTGAAGGCCGGATAATTCTCCTCATTGGCCGTGCATCAAAATGAGGTGTCTGAGGGCAAAGGGGAAACAAAGGGTAGCTTCCAACCAGAAAGAATGCTGTACGACTATACCTCATATCTATGACTGCTTGTGTGTTCTCATTTTTACTCTGTTTTTCTTGAGAAAATAGGACAACAGCAAATAAATCCCAATATCCTAATGCACTCACTATTTTTATTTTCCTCAAGTTCCCTTCCAGGCTGGATCCCTGTGCATGGATAGCTCTTGACAGGGTTGAAATTTTAGACAAGATACAAATCCATATCCTGCTGTTTTTCATCTGCCCTTATGAACATCTTCCAAACTGGTCATAATTATCAGTTTAACAGATGTATAAGATGTCACAGACGGTACGCGTCATAATGTCCACAGACGGTACGTGTCATAATGTATTTAACCAGCACCATTAATGCATCGGTATTTACACTGCTTCCCTTTCTTTCCAGAGTGGGGCTAACTCTACAAATTAAAATCTTCACATGTTTAATATATAGCCTTTTCTCCATGTTAAAGATTTGGTGGCAGAAGAGAGTGAATTTTTCTTTAGGGTGGATTTTCTCACATAAATGTTCAGGAGGGGACTATTAAGTCAGAGAGAATGAACACTTGCATGGTTCTTGATTACTTCATCAAATTTGCTTTCCAAATAAAGAATTTTTAGCTGCCACAAGCAACATACGGTCTCGAACTCCTAGTCTCAAGCAATCCTCCTGCCCAGCTCCCAAAGTGCTGGGATCACAGGCCAGCACAAGCCACCGTGCAAGCAACATACGAATACACCAGGTTTTACCTTTTTCTCTCCAACAGAAAGAATTATTATTTTCTTAAACTTTTGCTAATTCAAAAAGGTATAAGATGGTATCTTGTCAACACGTAATTTATATTTCTTTCTTTTTTTATTTTTTTTGAGACAGAGTCTCACTATGTTGCCCTCGGTGGAGGGCTGTGGCGTCACAGCTCACAGCAACCCCAAACTCTTGGGCCCAAGTGACTCTTTTGTCTCAGCCTCCCAAGTAGCCGGGACCATAGGCACCTGCCACAACGCCCGGTCACTTTTTTGTTGCAGTTGTCATTGTTGTCCAGCCAGCCCGGGCAGGGCTCAATCCCACCAGCCCCTGTGTACCTGGCCAGTGCCCTACCCACTGAGCTACAGCACCACCGACACTTGATTCATATTTCTTTGAAAAGTCCCATTTCGACTGTTCCTCATAAACTTATTCACTAGCTATATCTCCTGTTGTGTGAGTTGTCTGCTTATGCTCTTTTCCATTAACTTTCCTGGGTGTCTTAAGGGTTTTCTTATTGATAATGTAATTATCACCCTTTCTTTCTTATTTGTTGCGAATCTATTTCCCTTTTAATTCCAAGTATATTTTAATTGTTTCTAAGTCTTTATTTCTTAAGTGATCAAATCTGTAATTTTTTTCTTTGTGATTTCTTCAGAACTTACCATAGAACAGATGGCTTCTCACATGCGTTTTCTACTATTTTTTTCTGTGATTTGATTTTTTATACAAGTTTATTCTTTAATAATTGACTATTATGCTATTTGAAATCTATTTTCCTATAATGTATCAAGTTAGGAGCTTACGGCTGTTCAATTGAAAGCCAGTTTTCCCAAATCCATTAGTTAAATAGCTCTTCCCTTCTTATTTTTGTGTGATGCCCAGTTCATCACATATTCAATTTATATGAATATATGAATATAAATATAGCACACAAACATCTATTTTCATACCTGTATGCTTTTTCTTCTGTTCCATTAACCACACTTCTGTTTTGGGAGTGGGCCGTGGTGTTTTAATGACTGCTGTATTTTGCCATGTGTTTATCAGCTTCGTTTCTTTGTGTGGTTCATTGCGAGAGTATCAGAGGTGTTTCTTCACACATTTGGATATAATAAGCGCAACCACAATCTGAACGGTGGCCACTCCGTTTCAGAATCAAATCCCTTTTCTGCCAATTGCTAGCTCTGTGACCTTGAGAAAATTATTTAACCTATTTGAACTGTAGCTTCCTGACGTGCAAAATGAAAATAACGAAAGTATTTCTAACACATTTCAGCATTGTCCAATATAACAGTTACTGGCCACACTGGCTATTTATGTTTTAATTAACCAAAATTCAGCAAAGTTAAGTCACAGTAGAAACACTTCAAGTGCCAAATATTCACATGTGCTAATGGCTACTGGAGTCAGGCGGAGTTTATAGAACATTCCATCGTTGCAAAAATTTCTATCAGACGGACCTGCATAGGGTTGACATGATGACTAAATTACTTAACAGGAAGCACTTAGCACACAACTTTCCACACAGTAAGCACTTAATGGTACCTGTAGTAATAGTAGTAAAAGTATGAACCAAAGGTGTTTTCAAATAAATATCAAAGTGCCTACTAGGAAAAAAGGAAAAGATCCACAACAAGAAAGCACACTTACATCTCACATTTCTAAATCAGTGGCTGAGGAAGTGGAGGAAATTTACCAGTCTAATCATAGTGGACAAGCACAGCCTCAGCCCCAGAATTCAACTCTAGAAGGTGTGCTCTGACTGATTCTTTAGGATTGGGATGGGGCATCTCTGCAGAAGAATCTCCCATTGGAAAAGAGGTAGTGTCCTCAGAGAGAATATACATGATGACTATTTCAACACTGTTCTCCGTGGAGCATTCATTGTCTATAATCTGGTGTCCTGGATGCAATCCCCACTTAAGGGTCTTAAGGGTCTGAGCAATCGGTGTCAGTTGACAATATAATTATTAAATGAACTGTCACTTTACAGTTGCCGGCCAGTGTCTTGTAAATTAGGTTAACATCGTTTCTCCAAAGTTTGATAGACTCTGGGTAAGCTGAGGGAACTGAATCCAGGAGTAGCAAAGTAAAGGACTTTAGTAACTTCATTAAGGGAATTTTGACCCATGAGACTATTTTAAAAAATCTGTTCTCTCCTTATAGGCATTGCATCTGCTGCAAATAAGAACCAATTATCTTTATTCCTGGAAATAGCCATCGATATGGAAACAATGAAATATTGAAGATGGCTTAATACTCCTTAATATTCCTTAAATTGTCAGCAGTGTAAAGACGCCCTCCTTGCCAACAAATGTGTTAAGTTCCAGCCACTGAATCTCCTTGCCTCCCAACAGCTTTCTTGGGGCTGAAGACTTGAGCACATTCCAGTATTATTCGGGCATGAAACCTACACCTACCGGAGGTGGGAAGGACCTTCAACTGACCCACATCGGTATCCCTTTATTGATGCAAAGAACTGAGAGTATAGCACAGTCTTGCTCAAGAAATCAGTTCAAAATTCCATATAGAGGAGGTCCTTGTACTGGATTTTGAAAGTCAGTGTGTCAATTAACTCTCTGTTTAAACTACCTATGTGAAGAAGAGTGTAAAGAACAGGCTGTCTCCTATGAGCTCTGTTAACCCCTAAAATGTCAAAGCTGGCAAGGGACTTAGAGGACATTGACTAAGAGACACTTCGTTTTACAGATCAGGACATCGAGTGGGAAGAGAGGAGACGTGACTTACCCAAGGTAACATATAGTTAGTAACACAGCCACTCGAACCCCTGCGCACTCACTCCCAGTACTTTTTTGCTTCTGAAACAAATTCAAGTGCTTCAGCAGTATTTTGCACACAAAAATAACTCTTGGAATTTAACAGATCCTTCAATGTGATAATGTAAACTCTGTAGGTTTGCTTATTATTTAATATATTACACAGAATCTTAGCCAAGAGGCCAAGAAGCGATTATTACTTAATAGATTTAATGTTCACAACCAGAGAAGGTTTATTGAGAAGCCGATTCCCTGTCCCTTTGGGATACTAAGAAACTACCAGGATTGCTGTGTTTTGAACCCAGGAAAAAAAAAATAAATCAATATGGCATCGTTTCAGAATTATATTAAACAGAGATGGTTTTACAACATAGACAATTTTAACAATAAAAAAAGATAACCATGACCCAATCAATAAAATGCTCTCTTTCTGGACAAGCTGATCAAAGCTCTGCAGAGACCCAGAGCTTCCTTCCAAGAGTCCTCAGGAGTAAAAGCAATATACGGACGAGTCCCACAGCTAACTCACGTGACTATCCAGCCATTTCCAACCCAGCCTGTCACCTCCTGCAATCTCTCAAACCTGCGTTAAGCCCAGTTAAATGTCTCAGAAACCAAAAATCAGAAAGACAGGGGACGCTTTGGCATTGGGGGGAAGACAGGGGAAGCTTTAAGCACTGAAACATGTCACATGGCTATTTTGTGATGGACTGCTTGGTGACAAGTCTAAATGAGGTACTAATTCCTGTTTTACCATATTGCTGCTACTGCAGAAACACAGAATCAAGGGTGAGTGCTCCAGATCACTCTTATTCTACTGCATGAGTGAAATAAGCTTCTGTTCATCTTTCTTCCAGAGAAGACAGGAAACTAAGTTATTTAATGGGTGAGAATAAGAGGCTTTAGGTCACCACTCACGCATCTATCTTAATATCATGTTATTCCAGAGCTCTCATTCCCAGCAATTTTCCTATGCCCTCAGACCTCTGGTTGTGAAAAGATATTAAAATATCAACATTTGGCTTGAGAATTAGATGCCTCCGTGGCAAACTTTATTAAACTGCATTTGCCTGAAGCATCCATTCATACTTATAGAAACTCTATGCTCAGCACTGTCTATGCGTAAATGAAATGAGCACTCCCTGCTCTGAAGAAATTTAAAGTTTATGGAGGCTGGATTCAGAGGCTCCCACCTGTAATCCCAGCACTCTGGGAGGCCAAGGCAGGTGAATTACCTGAGCTCAGGAGTTGGAGACCAGCCTGAGCAAGAGCAAGACCCTGTCTCTAAAAATAGTCGGGTGTCGTGGTGGGTGCCTGTAGTGCCAGCTACTCAGGAAGCTAAGGCAAGAGAATTGCTGAACCCAGGAGTTTGAGGTTGCTGTGAGCTTGCATGCCACAGCACTCTACCGAGGACAACAAAGTGAGACTATGTCAAAAGAAAAAAAAAAAGCACAGTTTATGGATCTGGGTCTTGTTTACCACTAAATCCCAGCATGGACTTAATTTCAAAACACATTTGTTGACTGAACAAGGAGGGAGTGGCTTTAACAATACGGACAACTATCAGTTAAATAAACATACGAAGTGGTTAAGTACAGAAGCATCAATACACTGGGTGATCAGGAAGAAGCACTTGGTATGGGAGCTGGAAAGAAGAGAATTGGCCTGGACCCCAGGTGAAGTTGAGAGCAGTCCTCAATGGAGGTTCCTGTGAGATGAAGCCGAGCTGTCTTCCAAATGATGAGACATTGTCTTTCCACATTTCACAGACTTCCACAACTCCCTACCTCCTAAGAGCAGTCCCACATACCATAATTCTCCTCATTCAGCCAGAGCCTTTGTGCACCGTCTTCCGCCAAGTCTACTAATAACCCGGAAGCTTTAGACTTGCCCTAGATCAGAGAGGGCACTCCCTGAGCATTCCTGCCCTCGCCATGGGAATTATCTGTCTGTACTTTCAGACAAGCAAACTTGCAAGAATTTATCCGAGAGCTGCCCCCCAAAAAGAAAGAATATGAACCAGTAAACAGAACCAACAATGTGACTTTATTTCAATTTTGAAACACCTTTCTCAGAGCACAAGAGATGCCAAAAGGACTGGTAAAGACCTTGACACAAGAACCCAGGATGCCAGATCAAAGTGAAACTCAGAGGTACTGATGGGGACTCTCTCACAGTTCAAACCAAACACTGCTTCACTCAAGAGTCCTCAGGACCCCACATGTGTTTCCACCCCCTCCAACTGGCTGTGGGAGAATGGAAAACCCAAATCCCAGCTCCGTCTTGGTCCAGCACAACATCCGGGCCAAGGTGACTGCCAAAGACCTCCCTCAACTTGGCTGGCTGTTCTACTGGCTCTCCCACACTCCCGCCTCTGGAAGGGAGGCCCATGGCAGAACATGGGCAGCAGAGAGTCAGAGATGTTCTCTCTGCCTCTGCCACCTCGGATGGAGCCAAGAATTAAATAAAAGTCCAAGTAGAGCATGAGTCCAAGAGTAGAGGAAATGAAGTCCACTTTCCAGGAGCAAGAAGTTGTTGGCTACTCCCTAACAAGAAGCATGATTCACAGGCAAAGCAATGAAGCTAAAGGGAGTGTAAAAATCTGGGAGAGGGGACAGGTAGCTGAGGTAGAAGTTCAGTATGGAGACTATGATTCCGACAGGTGGCACGTACTGCCAACTTGATTGTCACGTACTGCCAACTTGATTGTCACAACAGGAACACAAAGTGCTTATGCATCCCTGGGAGAAACAGAAAGTGGACATGGAGGGAAGGTCAAAGTGATTTTAAACATGGGAGCTAGCAGTTAATGTTTGCTCCATTTCAAGGTTCAAGTTCAGGATTGAAGGAGTTCAAGAACCCTGGGTTAGAGCTCGCCTCTCTGGGGATGGAATTCTGATATCTGTATGCCCAGCCCTGTATAAGAGGTAATGAACCGTGTCAATGTCCCCCATCTGCAAAGCCCAGTGGGCTGGAGTGTGAAAATCGTCAGGGGCCAGTCAGCTTCTTTTATCTCTATCCATTTGCGCCTGAAGAACCCAAGATGTCTGAGCATTTTGTTACAAACCGGGAAACTTAAAATTAACACAGACCTTTCTGGAAAGCTCTTCTTGATGAATGGCAGGGAAAACCTTGAATGAATTCATTTTTATAAGCTGATAGAAACAGAAGGATGTAACACCTCTGTAGAAAAACACACTTAAGGCCAAACTCTACAGCCCAAGGCTTGAACTAGAAGTACATATTTTATTTTAAACTCCAACAAGCTTTCAAGATCACAAAACTTTGCAGGAGGTGCAAAAAAGTAAAATGGACGTTTTTCCCAAGATATTACTGGGGTACAGATTTTGGGGTCACATGAGTATCAACCTTGTTATGCTTGAAACAATGTTACAAATGTGCCCATCACCTAGTTCTCTTGTACCCATTAGATAGATTTTCACCCATTCTCCCTCCCTATTCCCCCTGCTTGATTCCCACTGAGTTTTACTTCCCTCTGCGCAAATGTGTGCTCAACAGTTAGTTGCAGTTTAACAGTGAGTGCGTGTGGTGTTTGTTTTTCCATTCTTTAGATACTTCACTTAGGATAATAGTCTCCAGTTCCATCCAAATTGTTGAAAAGGCTTTAATTCATCCTTCTTCATGGCTGAGTAGTATTCCACAGTATACATACACCACATTTTATTAATCCACTCCCAAATTGATGGGGAACTTGGGTTGATTACACATCTTTGCAATTGTAAATTGTGCTGCAATAAACTTTTGAGTGCATGTGTCTTTTTAGTAAAATGACTTCTTTCCTCTGGGTAGATACCCAGTAGTGGGATTCCTGGATCAAGTAGTAGGTCTACTCTTGGTTCTTGGAGGTATCTCCATACTGTTTTCCATAGAGGTTGTACTAATTTCAATCCCACCAACAGTATATAACTGTTCCTTTCTCTATACATCCATGCCAGCATCTATTGTTTTGGACTTTTTAATAAGACATTCTTACTGGGATAAGGTGATATCTCTTCGTGGTTTTTTTTGTTTTTTTTTTTGAGACAGAGCCTCAAGCTGTCACCCTGGATAGAGTGCTGTGGCATCACAGCTCACAGCAACCTCCAATTCCTGGGCTCAAGAGAGTCTCCTGCCTCCACCTCCCAAGTAGCTGGGACTACAGGCG
>CAUYRH010166503.1:0-69256 GCA_963574655.1 Perodicticus potto | reverse complement strand
ATGATTCCAAAGCAGCCTGTTGACTCTGTGTTAAATTTGGTGCCACACTAAAAACCAGAAGACTTCTTTTGGAATGGGCAAAAGAGCTAAATATTGATGTCATTGGTGTCAGCTTCCACGTGGGGAGTGGTTGTACTGATCCTGAGACCTTCAGGCAGGCAATCTCTGATGCCCACTGTGTCTTTGACATGGGAGCTGAGGTTGGTTTCAGCATGTACCTCCTTGGTGTTGGTGGTGGCTTTCCTGAATCTGAGGATGTGAAGCTTAAATTTGAAGAGATCACTGGTGTAATCAACCCAGCATTGGACGAGTACTTTCCATCAGACTCTGGAGTGAGAATCATAGCTGAGCCAGGCAGATATTATGTTGCATCAACCTTGACACTTGCAGTTAATATCATTGCCAAAAAAATTGTATTAAAGGAACAGATAGGCTCTGATGAAGATGAGTCCAGTGAACAAACCTTTATATATTACATCAATGATGGAGTATATGGATCATTTAATTGCATCCTTTATGATCATGCTCATGTAAGCCTCTTCTGCAAAAGAGACCTAAACCAGATGAGAAGTATTATTCATCCAGCATATGGGGACCAACATGCGATGGCCTTGACCAGATAGTTTAGTGCTGTGACCTGCCAGAAATGCTTGTGGGCCCCTGGATACTCTTTGAAAATATGGGTGCTTACATTGTAGCTGTTGCTTCTATTTTCAATGGATTCCAGAAGCCAACTATCTACTATGTGATGTCAAGCTGATGTGGCAACTCATGCAGCAAATCCAGAACCCCTGACTACCTACCCAAAGTAGAAGAGCAGGATGTTAGGCACTTTGCCTGTGTCTTGTGCTTGGGAAAGTGGAATGAAATGTCACCCAGCAACTTGTGCTTCATTAATGAGTAGGTATCATTCTGTAGCTGTTAACTGTGAGTTTAGCTTGAATTAAGGGATTTGGGGGACCATTTAACTTAATTATTGCTAGTTTTGTAATGTCTTTGTAAGAGAAGGGTTGGCACAGATGCAGCAATATGTAAGATTAGGAGATGGGGGTCACACTTATCTGTTTTCCTATGGAAATTATTTGAATATTTGTTTTATATGGGTTTTTATTCAGTTTTCAGACATGCTATGAAAGAGCACCCGTCTGCTGCTCAGCAAACATTTGTAGCTTATACAGTGGCAGAATGGGCCAAAAGCTTAGTGTTGTGACCTGTTTTAAGAATAAAGTATCTTGAATTTAAAAAAAAAAAAGGAAGAAAATGTGGATACAATTTATCAAATGGAACTGGCTGAACTGCAGAATTGTGACTCTCTGACCCATTCAAGTCAAGCAGCTTTCCTAATTTCTATGCATCTCTCCCCTGTGAGACATAGCCTAATCTCAGGAACCATGTACTCAAAATGGCAACCATCTTTGGCAGCGCTTATGTCTGTGAACAGACTTTTTTCCAGAATGAAACACCTGAAATCTCCAACCAAATCTAGACTAACTGATGCACACTTGCCTCACTTGTTACGACTAGCAGTGACAAATATGGAACTGGACATTGACCATCTCATTAGCCAAAAGTAGGCCTATAGTTTCCATTGAAATATTGGTAAGTTTGTTGATTTAACTTTATTTGTTCTTCATTTTAAATATTGTATTTGTTCCCGTTTTGTTTTGTTTTTTTACTTCAAAATAAGATATGTGCAATGTGCATAAGAATTTGTTCATAGTTTCCTTTTTAAACCATAGTCCGGCCTGCCAACAGTCTGAGGGACGTTGAACTGGCCCCCTGTTTAAAAAGTTTGAGGACCCCTGTTCTAGATCATGTTCTAGAAGTTAATCATGACAATTGGGTTTAGTTACATTTCCAAAACTTTCCTGTAGAACAGAAGTTGTGCTTTCTAAATTTCAAAATAACTTCTCATCAGATTCTGAGAGTATCTGCTCCAGTTTAGATCAACTAAAATTAAGCCCCTTGAGAAATCCAGGCAGCAAGTCAAGTGGAGTAAAAAATAAGTTGATTTATAAAGAAAAATTAATCACCTTAAGATCACCATAAAAAGATGCAAGAATCACAAAAGATTTCAGTAGCAAAAGCCAAATATATTGAAAAATTTAAAAAATCCATCAACCATATTTATTTCATAATGTTAGCATAGTAATTTGTATAAACATGGCTGATTGTAAATGCAAATTTCAATTTTTTTTATACCTTCTCTAAGCATATTTTCCTAGATTGTTGAAATAAGTACCTTTTTTTTCAGACACCAGTTCAAAGAAGCGTAAGTGAATCCATCAGTAAAACACCTTTAAGTAAAACCTTATATATGGTGGCAACTCTAATTTAATCAAAAGACTTGGAGATTTTCATATACTTGCCGGAAGTCTACATTGCTCTATGTGAAAAGAGAATCCGTTTTTGCAGATTGCTCAATTGGCATCATGAACCACATAAATAACAGCTACAAATTCCTTGGTTGACCTGGTTCAGCTGCTATGAAACAGATTCATCGGGGGGCTGCATCAACATCTTTATGCTTTTAATGTCTGTTTAAATGGCTTGTTGTGTGGCATTTCTCTTTACTAAGATAATATGATGAGTGCCAATAAATTTACTTTGAGCAGCTAATCACTAATTTTGTCATTTATGCAATAAAGCCTATCTGTTTTCACTTTAGATACCCCTTTTCTACATTAGAAAGGTTGTATAAATTTCATAAATATTATTTATATTAATTCCATCATTTGTCCTTCTGAACAATGGTTCTCTGCCATTACAAAAATAATTCAGAAGAATTTTAGGGATAGCAAAAATGTTTACATTACAGTGGGAACAAATGGCAAAGGGAATATGGTTTAGCATCTGGTTTTTATTGGATTTGAAAATGACTTATCCGCTACATAATTTGGTTTCAGGTTAGCCAAGTCATTTTCCTTCTGGAAAAGCCTGTTTTTAAAGAGCTGTTCTTCTATATCTTCTTTTACTGTAAGTGGTTAACTTAATCCTTCGTTGTATCAGACTTGTAGGAGTGCTTTAATAATTAATTAGATACGAAGGGCTGATGTAAGAATGGATGTTGTAAGAGCATATTGAAAAGTGTGTTCTACTTTCTGTCTCTGTCCACCTCCAGAATAATAAAAGAAAAACAAACTTAGCTTTAAGATGCCATCAGATAAATCACTGTTCTTCAGAGGGACATAATCACTACATGCATATGATATATATGTGAAAGGAATTTATTAGGGAGGACTGGCTCACACAATCACAAAGGCGAAGTCCCATAAGAGTTCATCTGCAATCTGGAGACATGGCTCCTGGTAACATGGCTCCCCAAAAAGCCCAAGTCTGAAAGCCTCCAGACCAAGAATACTGACAGTGCAGCCCTCAATCTGAGGCCTTTGGTGAAGGCAACTGAGGCAAGTCCCAGAGTCTAAAAATGAAAGAACCTGGAGTCTGATTTCAATGGCAGGAAGAGAAAAAGGAGTTCTATCTGGGAAGAGAGAGAGAGGGAGCCAGAGCAGCCCCCTGAGTAGCCCCCTTCTTCTACCTGCTTTGGTTTTTTTTGTTTTTTTTTTTTTGCGGTTTTGGGCTGGGGCTGGGTTTGAACCTGCCACCTCCTGTGTATGGGTGGGGCTGGTGCCCTACTCCTTGAGCCACAGGTGCCACCTTTCTACCTGCTTTGTTATAGCAACACCCCAGATAATTTGGTATTGCCTGCCCACCCAGAGGGTAGGTCTTCCTTCTCAATCTGCTGACTTAAAAGTGAGTCTTCTCATAGACACTCTCCAAAACTGTGCTTCCCTACCCATTTAAGCATCATTCAATCCAGTCACATTGACATCTAAAATCAACCATCACAAGTTCACCCTTTGTCAACTTGGCACTCATATGCATCATTTTAACATGCTTAATATCAAAATGAAGATAACAAGTCATAATTCTGCCCAATATAATAAAACTATCTTGTGAGGAACTTGAAACACACTAATCCTATCATCAGAAAAGAAGATAAAGTTCTTGAGTGATGTTACTCTTCTGATATTTCATAACTTAAATACCATGATATAAATTTAATAATACTTAAATGCTAATATAAACTCAATAAATATTATATTACATTATAAAGGAACAAGAGAGGAAGTAAAAAATATACTTGCTTAATACATCATATTTATTAATGTATAAACATACTCTTAGCAAAATAGGGAGGAAATACTCATGACAATTACAGTCCTCCTTTGTGTAACTAGCCACTTGGTTGTATTTATAACTACCTTCTATTTACACTACCCATTCTGAATTTTCTTGCTTTTAACAAGAACCTCAGCTTATCATAGTTGTTTTCTTATGATAGTGACCCAAACCTTCATTCCTGAAAATTCTGGGCCATTCTTAGTTCTGCCTGGATTGGGTCATTGTAGTTTCTCATTGACCTTACTCACAAGGCAGAATAATGCTAAGAGGTGCCCTAAAGAATAGTCCATATCCAGACATACTCTTTTTTTACTTCCACTGGGGAGTAGTATCCAGTCTCCCCTTAGTAGTCCAGATTAGTCACCCCAGCCAGCACTGTAACTACCTTTTAGCTTGTTGACTCAGAGGCATGAGGAGCCTAAGTGGTTGGGTAATAGTCTTAACTTCCAGTTCTGTGGAATTATTTTTATGTCTTTTAGTATAAGCATTTCTCCCTCTGGACAGGGAGCAGAACATAACATCACAGGAATAGTGAGGAAGAGTTTTGGGAGTGGGTTTACTAGATAGAGGTGATGGTGAATGGTGCCACTCCCATTTCTACCCCTTTGTTCTTGGTTAGACCTGGCTATGGGAGAAAGAATACCCTATATTGAATGATAAATTAGAATATGTACATAAATATATATAGCCTTCTGGAGAACCTCGCCTCAGCCTGTGAAGTACTGTCACCTAGCTGGCCTTATATGTGTAACTGTAACTCTAAAAGGCAGTTTCAAAGTTCTTTCAAGCCAGGTGCTTCAGAATGGTGAGGAACATGGTAAGGCCAGTGAATTCCATGAGCATTAGCTCACTGTTGCACTTCTTTTGCTGTGAAGTGATCTCCTTGGTCAGAAATAATGCTGTGAGGAATAAAGGGTGGTGGGTAAAATAGTATAATAGTAATAGTAATACTTAATAGTAAGTCTGCACATGGTAGTTTTGCCAAAATCGTTGTGTGTAAGGAAGGAAAATCCATATCCCATAAAGACAAAATGCCACTCCTCTCCATAATGGAAGCAATTCAATTTCATCAACCTTCCACCAGGTAGCTAGATAATTTCCCCAAATAATGATGCCATATCAGGGGCTCAGTGTTGGTCTCTGTTGCTGGCAGAATGGACATTTAGTAGTGTCCATAGCCAGGTCAGTCCTAGAGTCCGTGTTGCTAAGTTCATACATAACCTCCAATCTTGTCACCATGGTCACCATGTTTGTGAACCCAGTGAGCAATGGCAAGGATGGCTTAGGAGGCCCCTGAATTTTAGTCAGATTTATTTCCTACTTCTTACTCATTAGATCCAGTCAGCATAATGCCATCAATGTAATGGACTGGTGTCATATTTCGTGGAAGGGAAAAGCAATCAAGATCCTTACCAACTAGATTATCAGATGGAATTGGAGACTTAATATACCCCTGAGACAGAACAGTAAAGTATTGCTGGCCTTGCTCACGAAAGTAAACTCCAAATGGACAGGTATGAAGATAAAGGCATTTGCCAGATCAATAGCTGCATGCCGGGTACCAGGAGATATGTTAGTTTGATCAAGCAATGAAAGTACATCTGGTACAGCAGCTTCAATGAGAGTTACCACTTGGTTAAGCTTATGATACTTCATGGTTATTCTCCAACATCCATCTGTCTTAACACTGGCTAAATAGAGAGTTGAGTGAGGATGTGGTGGGAAATGTGAATTGCCACCCCTTCATCTTTCAAGTCTTTAATGGTGGCACTAATCCCTGCAATACCTCTGGAGATGTAATACTGTTTTTTTATTTACTATTTTCCTGGGTAGATGCCACCCAGACATCTTCCATTTGGCCTTTCCTACCATAAAAGCCTCCCCACACAAAGTAAGGATACAATGTGAGGATTCTGCCAGCTGCTGAGTCTGTCTGCTCCAATTATGCATTCTGGAAATGGGGAAATAACCACAGATGGGTTTGAGAACCCACTGTATGGGGCCTGAGCTAAAGCTCCATTAATTACCTGAGCCCCCAGAAGTTCCTGCTCCAAGTGAGGGCCACGGTGATGTTGGACTCCTCGAATCAATGTCAGTTTTCAGAGCTCATGTCCGGTGGTCCCCAAAAGTTCTGATTATTTCCCTGGTAAAGGTCTAGAAGCCCTTTGGGGAAGGATGGGACAACGATTAACAGTGTACATTTTGAGCAGTGTTGCGTTGTTCTTCTTGGAGGGGTCTTATCCTCCATTTCATTCAAGGTGTTCTGGATCTGTTAACTGGGTCAAGTCTGAAAATTGAAGAGCTCTGATTCTCTGTCTTCATAATTTGAGTTAGTCTTGTGTTCACTTGACTCGGAGGTTTTCTGCTTATAAAGTTCAAATAAGATATAATTATGTATCTTTGTTATTTGTACCCTCAATGAATCCCCGACAATAAAAAAATAAGAATGTGGTAGGCTTTCCATCTGGGAACAGCAGGATTATGTAGTCAATGACATATATCTGCGTCTTTTAGTCCATTCTGATTGCTGTTTGGCCTCTGTGGTCTATTCTGCTAATGATACCCACCTTGCCTTTGGCTGTTGCATACCACTACTAATCCCTGACACCCCAGGATCTAATTATTTCTATTGCCTTTAAGATCTATAATACAGAGAAGGGCAACCACAGAGATCTTTAAGGATGCCGGGTTCCCCTCATAAATTTATTTCCTAAAGTGTTAGTAGAAGGTATAACTTGCGGACCCTTATAGTAAGAATGAGTAGGTTTTGAAGATCAGGCATTCCCATCCCACTCACAGTGGACCATCTTTTGATCCGTGTTCGGTCAACCAACCAAAACTATGAATGCCTTTTTTGCTACCTCAGTTAAAACATTACATGCACACTCTCTGCTTATTGGGCTCATGTCAATAAATTTTGCCTGATAAAACTTCATGTTTCTTCCCCCAATAACCCATACCCTTAATAGCCATTCCTACATAAGTCCCCCAGATTCCTCCCCCAAATTAGGAAATTCAAGAATTCAAGTAGTTCATTTCACATCTGCTCATGTGTCACACTTTGTACCTCATCTTTGGACACCTGTCAGCATTTGAGTCTGGTTATAATCTAGAAGCAAAGAGAGGCACTGGGGATGGGTCCTGAGGAAAATCAGCATTATCTTGTCTGGCACCTGCCTCAGAGAAAGCCATTGCCCTTTCTTTTGGCAACACAGAGTTAGTCTACTCAGATAGAGGTGGAAGGGCTGACACCGTTGTGGGAGTGATACTGCCCCTGCTGCTGCTGCCACCACTGAGGGTTTCTGCTGTCAGACAAGACTCATCAGAATTGAGGAAATCAATGTGTTGGGCTTCATCAGGGCCATTTCACCCCCCGACTTACAGGACCCCATTCTTTCCTAACTGATGCCCTCTCATTACCAGTAGACACCCTAGGAGGCTATGCTTTCACCTTTGTCTATATGTCAGGCAATTGCATGAAGAGGGTTTGCATTTGATTTACAGCAACTTAAATCCTATGGCTGCAGAAGAAAAGATTCTCTTTCAGAACACACTTGGAAACTTTTGGCCTATTTTTGTGCATTTGTGACTGGCTGGGAGTTCCAAGCCAGTTCCAACACTGAGTTCATCCTTTTTCTTTCACTACTTTATATTCAGCAGTGTTAGGAACAACCAACCAATTTCATTATATTCCTTGGCTTCCCACGAATGTTTAAAAGTACCATGAATAATGACAGTCACTAAACTCCTTGCCTCTTATAAGCAGGGAATTATGAGTATCAAATGCATTTGTTTTGTGCATGTCTATAAACAATTCATACCAAGGACTCTCAGTGCTGTTAGTACTATTAGAAGTGGAGTCCTTCAGTATTTTAGGTCTAATCAGACTAACGAACCAATTCCCCCAAACGAGCCAACAACCCCAAAACCAATAAAGAAAATTCATCCATAAAATGCCGTTCCTCTTAAAAAAACATTCCATTTCTCTAGAACAACTTCAGGTACTAAAATCTGTATTAGGATTCTCCAGTGGGAGAGAAGCAATAGGATACACACACACACAAAAGAGAATTCATATGGGAAGAACTGACTCACATAATCACAAAGGCAAAGTCCCACAATAGACCTTCTGCAAGCCAGAAGAAGCAGGTATTGTGGCTCACTCTAAGTACATAAGCCAAAACCCAAAAACCAGAAAAACCAGCAGTGCAGCCTACAGTCTGAGGCCAAGGACCCAGAAACCTCTCGGAGGCCACCACTACAAGTCCCAGAATTTAAAAGCCATGAACATAGTGTCTGATGTGCAAGAGTAGGAGAAGAAAAAGGCATCCTACTATGGAAGAAAAAGAGGAAGCCATAAAAGCTTAGCAATCCCCTTCTTCTGCCCGCTCTGTTCCAGCTGTACCCGCAGCCGGCTAGATGGTGCCTGTCATCACTGAGTGTCTTCCCCCAGTCCACTAACTCTCATGTCTTCTCTGGAAACACCTTACAGATGCACCCCCAGAACAATGCCTCCCCAGCCATCCAGGCATCTTTCGATGTGGTCAAGTTGGACCTACAATTCACCATCACACTAAGGAAAGACAAATACATAGCAGGTATTAAATTGCATCCAGGGGAGCAGCACAATACAGAGTTAGGACTTAGGACTCTTCAACTAGACTGTCTTGTTCAGTTCTGGTACCATCACTTATTAGTTATGTAATCTCAAACAATATATATAACCTATTTGTGTTTTGGTTTGCTCATTTTTAAAGTGAGGATAATAAAATAGCATCTATTTCAAGAGTTGTTATGAAGATTAAATGAGTTACTATATATACAAAGTGTTTAGAACTTGAGGTTTTGTGTAATAAATTTTATTCTCCTTGCCTCATATATGTACCTCCAGACTAAAAGGAGATCTTATAGAGTTTTGGTCCCCAACCCTAGGGCTGTGAACCAGTGCTGGTGAATGGTCTGGAAGGAACTGGCCCACATAGCAGGGGTGAGTAGCAGGAGAGCCTTCTTCTATTTTTGCATCTGCTCCCCACTGCTCATGTTTCTGCCTCCTGTCAGATCAGCAATGGCATTTGATTCTCACAGGACCTCAAACTCACCTCTAAACTGCATTTGAGGGCTCTAGGTTGTGTGCTCCTTATTAGACTCCAATGTTCAATGATCTGTGGTGGAGCTGAAGTGTTGATGTTAGTGCTGAGCAGAAGTTTCAAATACACATTATTATTAGCAGAGAGTTTCGTCTGCGCAGAGACCATAATAAGTCAATTGTTTGCAGCTGCACACCCAAACCTTATCAGTCAGTGGCAAGTGACAATTAAGCTGCGTCTGGTATCAGGCTTCAAGTAAGAATCTGACTGTCAAGTCAGGAAAACAAGCTCAAGGCTCCCATCAATTCTGCATTATGGTGAGTTGTAAAATTGTTCCGTTGTATATTACAATGTAACAATAATAGAAATAAAATGCAAATTAATGTAATGTGCTTGAATCATCCCGAAACCATCCCCTTTTCTAGTCTATGGAAAAACTGTCCTCTATGAAACCAGTCCATGATGCCAAAAATGTTAGGGCAAACTGTTATAGAAAATATCCTAAAAAAGATTTAATAAAGGAAAAATTACTTGCTCATAACATTATGCTTAACTCGTGATACAACATGCAATGGGGCACTTCTGTGGATTAGTTGAGTGAATTGCTTGATCTTGATTAGAAGGTGATTTCTATCACTTTTTGCTCTTAATCAATCCATCAAGATAGTCTAAAGAGTATATTTCCTAATATTTTTCAAATACATCCAGTTTTCTCCACTGAAGCAATGGAATTGGCTCATTCTGAATGGTTGGTACACCTGCTCATTTTATAGAGCTGTAAATCAACAACTTTTATCTTTAAGATATACTGTCTGTTAAGTATTGTGCCACTTCAGGTATTTGTCTTTATTTTCTCTCAGCACAGAACCCTTCAGAAAAAGAAAAATATTTTTAAAAAGAGTGTTCTTTACTATAGAAATAAATGCTTTCAAAAAGATGACACTTTAGCTAATCCAGTAAACTTGGTTTATGGCAATTCCATTTTTTTTCTGAAAGAATTTTTATCACCTTGGACTTTATACCTTAAAATATACCTACTTTATAAATACCCCCAACTCTTCAGGTCTTCTAACTTTACTACTTCTAGAATTACTGTTCGTACTTTGGCTAATATAATTTTTCCTTGTTAACTACAAAAATATATGAAATTCTCAGTGATCACGCAAAAAAATTACAGCTGAAATCTTTGATCTCTCTCATATTCAATTTTCATATTTTGTTCCTTCTCCAAAGAAGAAAATATAAAAAGTAAAGGGGGAAGGAAAAATGACCCAAAGGTGTCTTCAGGTGGGATTTAGTATGTAAATCTTCAAGAGGATGAGTAAAAACCTTCAAGAATTTGGTGCTCATACTTCATTACAATGTCATCTTCAAAACATAATTTAGGCTCATTATTTAGCACAACTGGTATTGAGTGGCTTGGAAGCCTTGTGGTAATTTTAATTCACATCAGGAAAATTTTGTGGCGATAATGAGAGAAATTCAGTTCAAGGACACACTTAAAGATATGAACTTATCACTCTGGGCATGGAATTTATTCAGAAGTGTCCTGTGTTCCCACATCACCCTTCCATTTGAGGTTAGGCTCTTGTAAAATATGATGAATAAGTCTACTGATTAAGGGAAACCTAAATTCATCAGTAAGAAATGAAAATCTCTTCAAATCAAGGCAGAACAGGAATAAAATAATAGTTCTGATGTTAGCTGAATGTAGAGATAATGGCACCAAAACTTATTTTAAGTAAGTTCATCTCAATCTCTATGAGTCTTTAGAGATTAGAGATTCTACCACACTTACAATCCTGGTGGAAAATTGTAAATGAGTAAATTGCATTGTAACTAATTGTTTAAAGTGGTTTTGTTTTAAAGCATGAATTTACAAGTTTACTTCAATATGAACAACTTGCATATACATCCATAAAAAGCAGCGTCTTCTACCACTGCTTTCAAAACCTATAAGTAGATGAGACTCTTACACATACCTCTTCAAATAACTCCTCACCATAGGTAGCCAAAGTTAAATACCAGGATGGACAAAGGAGAGAAAGAAATATTAAATAAGATAGAATTTTGTAAGAACCTGAGAGTCTTTTTCATCCCAAATAGAGATTGAGTCTTGAAAATTCTTGGGCCTGATCCACATACTCACCCCTCCAAGTGATAATTAATCTGTGTCTGGTGTCAGTGGCAAGTGACAATTAAGCTGCGTCTGGTGTCAGGCTTCAAGTAAGAATCTGACTGTCAAGTCAGGAAAACAAGCTCAAGGCTCCCACCAATTCTGCATTATGGTGAGTTGTATAAAGTTATATACAAAGCCCTCCAAGCCCCCTAACAAGCTCAGTCATGTTCAGTGCTTTCCATTCAGACATAGGAGTGGATGTACATATTGTCATACTTAAACACTTTTGTTTCAAGTTGAACAACCTGAAAAAAAGTTGACTTTTTTCTTTATCAAGTTTTAAATAGAAAACCCAATTAACCATAATATTTGTAAGTATTCAGAATACTTAATGGAAAGCAAAATATTTTTCCATCAGTTTACAAATTATTTTTTACAAGTTTTAACTTTCAAACTGGATTAGAGGGGCATTTAAAAGTCAATATTCTATATGTATTTTTCTACTTATAAAAGATAAAGAAAATTTAAATTTTTGACTCAGATTCAATTTCATTCTACCTTTTCCTGATTGAGAAATTAGAGGAGGCCCATATTATGTGAAAGTCATCACATAAAATTGGCTCTGCCAATATTCTACTTTCTACAACCAGTTCCTGCCACTTCTTACTGGAGACAAAATGTGATTTGATTAGTATTTGGATAGGAATTGCATTGAATCTGTAGCACTTCAGACCTTCTCTCTCTATTACCACTCTCCCACTTCTCTGCCTTCAGAGGTAATCAATGCTCTTATCTTCTCAACATTTCCCTGCTTCAGAGCCTACTTTCTTTTAAACAAATCTTTGATTCACTCACACATATCCCTTTCTGGAATAATACCATTTTAAAAAGTATTAGAGATGTCCTGTAAAAAATGACACAAACAACCTGCTGCTGAGCAATCTTTGGGTCAACAAAGATATCAAGATTGAAATTTTAAAAAATGGTTTTGAATTGGATGACCATGGCAACACATACTACTAGTATCTCTGGGATACAGAATAGCATGTTTAAGAGGAAAGTTCATAGATTAAATGCCTACATCAAAAAGAAAGATCACAAATTAACAACCTCATATCACATTTCAGGGAACTAGAAAAATAAGAACAAATCAAACTCAAAGCCAGAAAAGACAAGAAATAACAAAGATCAGAGCAGAACTACCTGAAATTGAAACCAGAAATATAATGCAAAAGATAAGGAAGTGAAAATTTGATTCCTTGGAAAGATAAACAAAATCTATAGGACATTAGCTAGATGAACCAATAAAAGAAGAGAGAAGATTCAACTAAGCTCAATCAGAAGTGAGAAAGGAGACATTACAACTGATAGCATAGTAATACAAAAGATCACATGAGACTACTATGAGCACTTCTAAAGATACAAATCAGAAAATATAGAGGAAATGGGTAATTTTTGGAAACACATAATTTTCCAAGGTAGGATCAGGAAGAAAGAGAAACCTTGAGTGGACCAATATCAAACAGAAAAATTGAATTAGCAATTTAAAAAACTTCCATCAAAAAAATAGAACCAGGTGGATTCATAGACAAATTCTACTTGACCTGACAGAAGAACTGGTACATATTCAACTGACATTGTTTCATAATATTGAGTAGGTGAGAATCCTCCCTGACTCATTCTACAAAGCAAGGATCACATTATACCAAAGTCAGAAAAGGACATAACAAAAAATAAAGCTGTAGACAATATCCCTCCTGAACATAAGAAGCAAAAATTCTCACCAAAAATGCTAACAAACCTAATTCAATAATATATCAAAAAAATAATTTAAGATGGTTCAACATACATAAATCAAAAAATGTGATTCACTGCATAAACAGAATTAAAAATAAAAACCATATGATTATCTTAGTAGATGCAGAAAAAGTGTTCACTAAAATCTAGCACCACTTCATGATAAAAAATTCTTAGCAAACTAGGCATAGAAGGAATACACCTTGAAGTAATAAAAGCCATATATGACAAACCCACAGCCAACATTATACTAAATGTTGTAAAACTGAAAGCATTAACCTTGAGAACTGGAACAAGACAAGAGTGCCCACTGTCATCACTTCTGTTAAATATAGAACTGGAAGTCTTAGTCAGAGTGAGAAGGTAAGAGAAAGAGATAAAGGGCATCCAAATAAGAAAAGAGGAGGTCAAACTATCCTTGTTTGCTGGTGATGTGATCCTATATCCAGAAAACCCTAACAACTCATCAAACAAACTCCTAGAATTGATAAATAAATTCAATAAAGTTTCATGTTACAAATCACTATCATTTCTAGACACTAATAATAGTCAAGCTGAGAAATCAAATCAATAATGCAATACCCCTGGTAATAACTGTGAAAAATACATCTGGGAATATTCTTAACCAAGGAGATGAAAAATCTCTGCAAGAAGAAGTACAAAACACTGATGAAAGAAATCATTGATGACGCAAACAAATGGAAAGGCATCCCATGCTCCTGGATTGGGTGAATCAATATTGTGAAAATGTCCATCCTTCTCATATGGATATGCAGATTCAATGTAATTTACATTAAAATATCAATGTCAATTTTCAAAGAATTAGGAGAAGCAAACCTGATTTTAGTATGCAATAATAAAGAGCCTGAATAGGCAAAATAATCCCAAACAAAAAGAATAAATTTAAAGACATCACATTACCTAAGTACAAATTATACTGCAAGGTGATAGTAACCAAAACAGGATGGTATTTGGTATAGATGCATAGATCAGAATGAGAAATAAAAGCAGCTGATCTTTAGCAAACCAGGCCAAGACATCATGGGGGAAAGGAACCCCCTATTCAATAAAAGGTGCTGGGAAAATTGGAGGGCCCCATACAGAAAAATGAAACTGAATCTCTATCTCTTACCATATATAAAAATTAACTCAATATGGATTAAACACTTAAATGTAAGACCTGAAACCATAAAAATTCTAGAAGAAAACATAGGAAAAATTCTTCTGGACCTTGGCATTGGCCTAGGCAAAGAATTTATGACTAAGATAAATAAAGCAAATACAATAAAAACAAAAATAAATAAATGGAACTTACTTAAACTAAAAAGTTTCTACCTAGAAAGAGAAACAATAAACAGTGCAAACAGCCTACAGAATGGGAAAAATATTCACAAACAGTACATCTAACAAAGGACTAATACTCGGAATCTACTCAAACAAATTGGCAAGAAAAACCAAATAACTCCAATTACAAAGTAGACAAAAGATATGAACATACATTTTTGAAAAGAAGATGTACAATTGGTCAACAAACATATGAAAAATGCTCAACATCACTGATCATCAGGGAATCTTAAATTAAAGCCACAATGAGATATCACCTCATCCCCGTCAGAATAACTATTATTAAAAAGTAAAAACAAAGCCAAAAAAAAAAAAAAAATAGATGTTGGTTTGGATTCAGTGAAAAGGGAACTTATTCACTGTTGGTGGCACTATGAATTAGTATATTCTCTATGGAAAACAGTATGGAAATTCCATAAAAAGCTAAAAGTAGACCATTCAATCCAGCAATCTGGATCTACCTAAACAAAAAGAAATCATTGTATTGAAGATATGCACTTGGATATTTATTGCAATATAATTCACATATGCCAAGATATGGAATCAACCTAAGTAATAAAGAAAATAAGATGTGTATATGCCATGGAGAACTACTAATCTAGAGAAAAGAATGAAATGTCTTTTGTAGCAACTTGGATGGAATTGGAAAAAATGATCCTATGTGAAATATCTTAGAACGGAAAAAACACCACATGTTCTCACTTATAAGTGGGAAATAATTAAAGGTAAAATGGTGTAATGGACACTGGAAACTAAGAAGGGGAGGCCTAAGTACTCATCGGCTGATGAATGGATAAAGATAATGTGAGACATACTCTAACACACACACATACACACACACACGCATGCACGCATGCATACACAGGAAGTACTACTCAACCATAAAAAAGACAGATATCTTTTGCAACAATTTGGGTGGAACTGGAAAGCCATTATCCTAACTAAAGTATCTCAGGAACAAACAAACATATACCACATGTACTCACTTATAATTAGAAACAGAACGAAGTACACATGGTCATACAGAGTGGTGTAATGGGCTTTACAGACAAAAAGGAAGGGTGAGAGGATGGTGAGGGTTCACAAATTAATGGATACAATGCATACTATTTGGGTGATGGGTACACTAAAAGCCCTGACTTCACCACTATACAATTCATCCATATATGAAAAAACCACTTGTACCCCTTCAATTTATCAAAATAAAAAAGTAAACATAAAAGAATGATGATGGAGAAATTATTCCTTCCATAAGTGTGTATGGGCTCCAGTAAAGTTTTCTGAATTGAGCTTCTTTTCTTCCCTGGCACATCTTTTTCTTCCCGATCTATTGCCTTTGTTCAGACCCTTCCACCTTAGCTCTTTAACCCCCTTTTTAGAGCATATGCCTACCTGTCTGCCACCAAAACATTTTCATCCTATAGGCCCAATTTTAGACTGAACTCTTTCAAGGAGCCAGTTCCACTTCCCACATTGTTAAACTCTTTAGTTTCAATGAAACGTAAAACACTAAAATTTCTGGCTGTATGCCATGCTGCTCTCTCCACCAAATTCAATGTAATTTCACTGATTGGAAGGTGAATCCAATCCATGAAGGAAAATCATCCATTTTCCTTAGATTACTTGTAAAATTCCCTATTTTATTACAGACTAACTCATGTGTTTGGTATTGCAAATTGATGTACTTTTCTCAAAATTGGAGGAAGACCAAGACATAATTTAGCTATTTCTTGATTTATATCTTACATATCACTTTATTACTTCCTCTAACCTTACAGGATCAGAGCTATCACATTTGGGAATTAGGTGGAGTTTTGTATTTCTTCTTCCCAGTGTGCAGTGCTCCCTTCCTGCACACTGCAGAGTAAAAGACAGAAAACATGCTTACAACTCTTTCTTCCCACAGTGCATTTAAATTAAGAATAAAAAAGAGGAAGAATAGTTCCCTGGTGTTTAAAGATTTCCTATTCCTAACCTTCAAGGCAAATTGTATTATACAGATACCAAAACACCAGTTAAAATCAAAACCACTTTCTTCTACATTACATTTCTCCATTGACTATAACTTTAATCTTTAATCATCAATTCGTTTTAGTTATTTGCAACATAAACTCCATAAATGGTCCAAAAATAAAACTGAAGCTACCTACAGATGTACCTGCTTTGGGAAATGCTACTATATATCACAAAGGTAATGCTTCTTCATGAAGAAATAAAAATGCAGTGTTACTCAGAACTAGTATTCCTGTTGAAGAGATTGAAAAAAACACGTTTTCTGGTGAGTATTTTTCAAACATTATTTGCTGTTGCTATTAACTAAAATTAAGTGGAATATTTTTCTGAGATATCTTGGGGTTCTTCCTCCCAGATTCACCTAGGCTGTGCTGCTTTGGAATAGTTATTCCTCTGATCATGGTTTCCTGATCTCTAATGATCACTATGATTTCCATGGTGACGATTTTCCTATGCACATGGATAGTTAGGCAAGTCAAAAATATTGAGTGTAGTATAAACTATTTAATTAAATCAATTATTGTGTTTTTATATGTACAAAAGAAATGATTATTCAGTATGGATTTTATGTATTAGGGAAATTCAAAAAAGCACATCAAACTTCTTTTCTGAGGGGAAAAATACTCTTTAGGACAAAATTAATTTTTTTAAGGAAGCAGATTTAAAATTTATTTAAAGAAGAACATTAGGAGTAGAAGATAGGGGCAGTGTGATGATATGGCAGGAATGATGAAGGTAGGTGGCCACTCCTGGATGGCATGACTCAAGCTGTAGTTTGTCCAGGGCATCTAGTCAACTATTAGCTTTGAGATACTGGTCAGACAACTCTCAAGCTATGCCCCAATTTCCACAAATGTTAAACCCCCTTTCACAGGATTTTAGTGAAGATTCAGAGAAGATGAATGAAGCACGTATAATAGTGCCAGCCCTCTAGTCAGTGTTTACAAAGTGTTGAGGATTCAATTATACAGTAACTAATCCTAACAGGTTATTTTTCTTTTTTTATGGATATGAAGATATAATTTTTATTTTTTATTGTAAATTAATGAGGGTACAAATATTTACATTACATTCTTCTTACTTCCATGGTAAAGTTCAAGTTGTAGTTGAGCATTTCATCCTGAGCTCCACACTGCACACTGGGAGTGTGCTGAACACCCTCACATTGTGCACATTAGGTGAGATCCCACCAACTGCCCTGCCTCTCCCCTCCAGTTACCCTCCCACTCTTCTACCTCTCCCCCTCCTCTTCCCTCCTCCTCACTAGACTACATTTGTGTTTTATTGTTCGTGTGGACGTGCAATTGTTTAGATATTGGTTGCATATTAG
Organism: Perodicticus potto; assembly: GCA_963574655.1. NCBI lineage: Eukaryota > Metazoa > Chordata > Mammalia > Primates > Lorisidae > Perodicticus > Perodicticus potto. Next base: position 51,381 of record CAUYRH010166503.1, on the reverse strand, counting down.
TATTGAGTACTTTGGATTTTCTTTCCTATTATTGAGATATTTTACTAAGAAGGATGTGTTTCAACTCCATCCAGGTAAACATAAAGGCCTAGAGTCTTCAACTTTTCTTATGACTGAATAGTATTCCATGGTATACATATGCCACAGTCTGTTGATCCATTCAAGGAATGGTGGGCATTTGGCTTGCTAACACAACTTGGCAATTATGAATTGAGCTGCAATAAATATTCTGGTGCAAGTGTCTTTGTGGTAAAATGATTTTTGTTCTTCTGCGTATATACCTAGTAATGGAATTGAGAGATCAAATGGAAGGCTGACTTTCAGAATTCTCCATACTTCTTTCCAAAAAGGTTGTATTAGTTTGCAATCCCACCAGCAGTGCAAAAGTGTTCCCTTCTCTCTACATCCATGCCAGAACCCAAGTTTTGGAACTTTGTGATGTGGGTTAATTTTACTAGAGTTAGGTGTTTTGATTTGCATTTCTCTCATCATCAATAACAATGGAGATTTGTGTTTGATGGCCGTTCATCCTAACAGATTAGTTTTCAAATAATTAGTCAAAAAGACCATGACTGGGGAACTGGAATCTCTAATATCCACTTCATAGTGTTCCCTATATCATTCCCTACAAGTGTTACTTAGAATATCTGAGTTTAACACACTGTGATTCCAATACAGTAAAAGTGAGCTCAAAATGCAGTATAAAAACCATGGATTAATGCAAGTTAGAGAATTGCTGTTTGCGTTGGTTAAGTCTGTCCCTCCTGTAACTGCTATCCCCTCCGTGGCCCCTGCAGAATGTAAACTCTATTTATAAAGCAAAACCACAGCATTTCCACTATTTTACAAATTACCATTTTTAATTTTGTACTTTTGAAATTGGTTTAGATGAACACCTAAAGCTCTCTGAGATGAGGTTTGGTGGTTTCTTACTTTCACTATCTTTTTCTTGGCTCACAAACAAGTTTATATGCACTGGCTTTGAACAGGCCCCTTGTATTCATTCCAAAGGTGCAGCTTCTGATATATGAGAGCTTAAAAATCTCTTCAGTAAAATAAAATACCAAGGTCTGTTTATTGGTCTTGTTGAAGTACCAGTGAATTAAAAGCCAACTATTTTGACTTCAGGTTATCTATTTATGGACTGCAATAAAGGAAATCGTTTGACTATTCTGGGCTTGTTACCTGGAAAATGAAGTTAGACTAGATCAAAAGTTTTAACTCAACGTCATACAGATAGGGTCTGCATACATGGAGAGGGAATTTTTTTCCTATACTTTAACTGAAATTTAGCATTTCTTTCATTTGTAGGCAAAAATACACCTTAAAATTTGAGATATTTTTCATCAGCAGAAATAATAGAAATTTTCATATTAACAATTTATTTAGTGGAGAGATCTTTAAGTATCTTTTGATATCATTATGATTTTAAAATTTCATAGATACAGAAATATAGTAAGACTTGTTATATAATGCATTACTAAAGAAGCATATGAATTACTTTAGCATAAGTTTACTTAAATATGTTGAGAACTATATTTTAATATAAGTACATTCCTTTGTAATCATATTTATTTTATATTACTTATGAATTTTATTTTGAAAAGAAGGTTATAGGTTTCACCAGGCTAATAGATGTGCCAGGGATACAAAGATATTTGGGACCTTGGACTTATATTAATGTTTCTCAAAATCTTTTACATAGACCACTCTTGAGCCATGAGGGTTATCTGAGATGATCACTAGTAGTTTGAATAATGGAAATTAGTTCTTTGTTATGGCAGAATGATATGTCAGAATAATATGACTTTTTAATAAAAGCCTAAGGATTAATAAGAAGTAACCTTTTAAGTTCATAGTAAAAATTTCTACAACTAAAGATTTGTTAACTAAAGTAATGTGATTTGGATTTGCTGAAGACACTAGTATCCGATTGCCATGAAATTGCCTGGCAGTGTTTGGATGCCCTGGAAACAGCGAAATTTGAGTTTCCAAAGAAGACACATTTTCAGTGCTACAAAACTCTTATCTTGAGTTGGTCATGGTTTTTAATTGTTGCTTTTCTAATTGCACGTACAGAATTATTCTTGGATGTAATTTGAGTATCATTTGGGAATTTTTTTTCTCAATTGTTACACTGTTACCATTTGATTATTTTGTTCTTCTTTTATCCTGTTATTATTGGTTAGTTCTTTATCCACTACAAATAAAGAGCATTCAGTGGTAGGTAGACCTTAGTGTCCTTTGCTCATTGTAAGAACTTCTCCCCCAAATTTTGAGAACAGGGAAATTAGTTAAGGACTTATAGTCCTTTCTTTTCTTATTTCAGATTAATGTGAGGGTGCAAATGATTAGATTACATTGTTTGCTTTGGTTAAGTAAAATCCAAGTTGTAGTTGAGCCATTCACCCAGGGGTGTGATGTATACTCTCACATCATCCCCGTTAGGTGAGAGATTAGGGATCCTCCCCCTCTCCTCTCTCTCCTCCCTTTCCCCCCACTTGAATTTTACTATATTTTTCTCTCATAACAGCATGTAATTGTTTATATTTTGGTTTCATATTAGTATTGAGTACATTGGATACTTACTTTTCAATTCTTGTGATACTTTACTAAGGAGAATGGTCCTCAACTCCATCCAGGTTAATACGAAAGATGTAAAGTCATCACCTTTTTATGGCTGAATAGTATTCCATGGTATACATGTCTCACAGTTTGTATAGTCATTTCTTTTATTTTATCTAATTTTTTACTCTATTCTGCTCTATTCCAGACTGTTTTTTTCTATTCTAATCTAGTCTTAAGTAACAGGATAGTAAGTCGGAAGTTTAAGCCAAGATTCTAACATGACAATGTCAAAAAACAAACATTTATGAGACAGGAATTTCAAAGTGGATCCAAAGCCAGTTACAGGATGCTTAACACTCAGCTAATACAAACAAATGAAAGGGTCAGATTGCTGATGCTGAAAAGGGATCTCTTTAATAACTTTGAGGAGAGCTCTGTGGTTGGGAAAGGTATATAGATACTCCCTTCTTTACCTCAAATCAAGGAAAGAGACACAGGATCCTTGGAGAGATCGAAGTTAAGGGGATATTGAGAATGGAGAGAACTGAAGAGATAGATGGTGACAGATGGTCCAAAGGCGATAAGGCTGTGTAGGTTTTCTTCAAGTAGTTTATGAGAACAAATGCCTCACAAATGTTTCATGTGAATCAAGTGACATTTTGATCCTGGCAAAGAAGATACATTTTCCCCCATTGAATGTATTTTAAAGAGACGGTGGGAGGCAACATAAATTTGCTTTGTAATAACACCCTATCAGTTAGTTCTATATGTTCTCTGATTATATAACCTCCATAAAAACCTACTGCAACTGAGTTAACACAGACCTAGAATAAAGGAATTATCTCAAAGTCAATTAGTGCAAAGTTTGTTAGAATATCTTCAATCAGACTTCACACAAAAAGAACATTCCACCAAATATGAATATTTCCTAAAATTTAAAGGTATTTTGAATAACTAACCCCTAAAATTAATTTCCATTTTGTTTACTTTGTTTCTTCTGTAATAAGATTCTTAGCTGTACATTTAGCTTTATATTTCCATTTTCATGGATTCTCTGTCACATTTTTCATGCTACTATTTTATTTTTCTTCGAAGTTTATACAGAAGCTAACTGATTCCAAGATTATAAATTTCAATGATAGATGAAATTTTGTTAGATTATGTCTTTTCTTAAACATTGCTATTTTCTTACACTCATTTGTTTTAAATTCATCACAACTAACCAATGTGTGACAAAAAAGACACTGATGATTAGGGAATTTGTTAAAAGGAATTTGTTTCAATTAAAACTATTCAGGGAAAACATGCATAATTTTTAGATGTGATTTAATAGATATTTAAGCATATTTTATCTGTTTTATCTCTTTTTGTATTCTCAGATTAAATTGCAATTTCCAAAATGTATATTACCAACGGAAGACAACTTGTTATATTCTATTGATCCACAGGCTGAAAAGAAGATGTTTTTTATCTTTGGAAAAACATGCTGCAAATCCATTGTAAAATCCAGTCTTCCACATTTTACAAATTGCTTCAAGTCTCCTCACCTTACTTGGTTTTTTCAAAGGCTTATTTTGTTTTTTATGTGTTTGTTTCCTTGGTTTTTTTTTAGGTGAACCAGATCTTCTTAAGAATTCAGAAGACTTAGTAAATGCTGAAGAAAAACATGCTGATACACATCCATAGGTCGGAAAGTCCTTAATGGCTTCTGTCATTTTAAACATGAGAGGTAATTTATTTTCTAGACAAGAAACCTAATTTCTAAAATAAATGGTTTGTAGCACACTATTAGAAGCAAAATCATCTTATTTAAATGCTCTCCTGGATACTTTTTAAAAAATATCTTCAATCTTTTGAGGTAAACCCTTAACAGGTAAACTTTAAATATTTAACTTTCAAGGAACTCTCAATTTGCTCATCAATAAAAATTATACTCACTGAGACTAAAGTTTCATTGCTTTAGAATTAATAAGCTATGATGCAGGGGGGAGGTTTAATTCTCATTTCTTTTTCTACTTCCTATAGGAAATATGAATATTTTAGACTGATTTCTTCTTTTATTTCATGTAATGAAATAAAAACAAAGAAAGTACATATTAAGAAGCACATTTCATGTTCCCTAAAATCTGTGGACATGAGTATTAGTGGTTCTTTTTTAAAAATTCAGCTATGAAGATTTGTCTCCAATCTATGAAATTATTATAACTCTGGGAGTGCTGCCTCGGAAATGTGAATTTTCGATAACCCTGTCTGTTGCCATTTCTGCCTACTATAATTGAGAACCTCTGTTTTGCATGTACATAGGAGGTATAGGCAGTTATAGAAAGGAAAGATGTGTCTTAATGTTTCCTAAATAAATGTAAAGAACAAAAACTAAGCATTATAATGAGTCTTGGTGTTGAGGTGGTAGTGGGGGGTAAATGCTTTGGGTACCATGTGAAGCCTTAGTGATGTCATCACCAGCTCCATAAATGTTGCTTTCAGAGAGTTAAACTGTGATTAGCTTTTAAGATAAGTCCTTCCTCACTGTTTTTAAATTACGAGAACAGTTAGTTGTGACTGTCTTCTATTCATAATATTCATAATAATAGTTTTGTTAATAGCAACTCTAAAGTGTCAAAGGTGGTGTTGAACATTGTGCATGTAACCCAGTCCTCTCAGCAATCCCAGACGTAGAGAGTGTGATTCCTATTTTATATATAAAGCTTAGAAAGAAATCAAGACACAAAACGGCTATTCAGCAACCGAAACCCATCTCTGTATCGAACATTTCCACTACGTAGTATGTTGTCACATATTAACTACAGACATTTCTCTCCCTACTCTGCATCCAAAGTATAAATTTATTACCTTTAGAGTCTATAGTCATTCTAGAAAAGAGTTTTGGTGATATCTGATGATAAGTGACAGAGCCCCTGAAATATATTTTAGAGAAAACTAATTCAGTAGAATGTTTATAAGTGTGTTTTAAGTAACAAAAAGTTTCATGGGCAAATAATAAACATCATTTAAAAAATGAGAAGACAAAATTAAGCAAGATTCTTTCCTGTAGGACATAGGCAGTTTACTATACAGCTTTCCTATACTCCAAGGCAGTATAAACTATACAGTTTCAAAAGAAAAAAAAAACAAACAAAAAACTTTAGGATCAGCATTTCCTAAGCATTCAAGATATGGATCTGGAATATGTGTGAATCTTTTTCAAAACTTTTGTGTAGGGAACACATATATTAATAGATTTGTAAAAATTACTGTTCGTTATGTGAAAATACCTAAGGATAGATAGATAAGGCCATTAATGAAGTATCTTTTTCTTTTTTTCAACTAAAAAGACCCTAACACTGGAAAAGTTTGTGACCCGCTCAAACTAAACATGATATTCAAACCCTAGTAGATGACTTGACACATTCTATCAAGACCAACTCCATCCTTTAGCTTCCTTCTCAGTTTGAGAAAGCCCTGTCCACAGGCCCTGATGTTGCAGGAAGCACAACCTTCTGTAGGTGAATTTCACATGCCTTCAGGAACAGGACGGTGCTTTAAAGGAGGGAAGTGGGCAGGATCTGAAAACAACAGGAGTGTGACAATTGGCAACTGTGATTCAAGTGTGGTATGTGGAGACAAAAGCAGCCATCAGTCTCAGAAACAGAGACACCCAACATGAAGGCTGCAGCCAGCCACTCTTTTTGGCTCTGGCAGTTTTGCACCAGGAAAGAAATGAGGGCCCACTGTTTCTAGGTGTTTGTAGTGGAGGAGGATTAAGGGAGGATTTTTTTTCTTTTTGTTATTGTTCAGGTTCATTGAAGGTACAAAGAATTAGGTTACATTGATTGCATTTGTCAAGCAAAGTCCCTCTAATAATTGTGTCCCACCTCCAAGAGTTGGGCCATAAGCTGTAACTCTCCAAGAGAGGATTTTTTTTAATGTAAAATCATTCAATTTTTTATGTTGGCTCAAAGTTGTTTGAAACACTGTTCGGACCAGACAAAATATATCTATGGGCGGAATTTGGCTTGTAAGCTCTCTGTTTGCAAACTCACCGCACCTTCTTTGCTACTAATAGCAGATTCTTTAGCTACAATCGCAGAAATTGTCGGTCTTTGGGCAGCCTTAACATATCTCTGAAAGCCATTGCCTGCTCTTTTCTCAATGTGTACGCCCCACTGTGAGGTGCTTTTTCAGGAAATGTTGAGCTCTAATTAAATATGTGCCACATTGAGGCCTCATAGATCATATGCAATAGAAAAAGGCTTTTGAAATCTACTTTTGACATTATTGTATAATTTTGTCATTTCTAAGAAGTTCTAGTGAACAAAAGTCTTTTGATTTCCTTAAATTTTTATATTATCTTTTTGTTAAAGTAAATGAGTATGAAACCAGCACATTGTACCCCATGATTGCATTCGTGTACACAGTTATGATTTAATAAAAAAAGAAGAAGAAGAAGAAGAAGAAGAAGAAAGTACATGAGTTTGGGTTAGATGTACAATGCCATCCTGCTTTATTATTTTAAAAGGTAATGGCATGTCATTTACCACATTGTCTTCCTCAAAAGATATGTTAGAGATTTCTGGCATTTCAAAAGCAAACCAGTATCAGATCTGTTCCTCACTGTGAGGAAAGTGTTCCCTCTTCATACCAATGCCAGCTCTTCAATTCTGAGTGTACTGTCCACCAAGAGGCCAACAACTGATGATTTGGGGGCTGTATTTAGACTGTAGATTCGTTTGACTTTCACGCTGATTTAAAATATCTTTTTGAATATCTTTAGGCAGGACTAAAGAACATAACTTTACTTCACCACAGCCCCGGTGATTCTAGTTGCTTTAAGCACAAGAGCGCCGTGGAACTCATTTATACTGCCTGCCAGCTCCACATGGCTGCTTGAGTTTGTGATTTCTGATCTAAAAAAATTAACGTATTCACTGGGATTAAACCACACACACACACACAGTACAAGTATGAAGAGGAATTCCAACTGATGTAAAACCAGTATTCTTGGCCAGGTGTATCAAGGCTGATGTAAAACTGCCACACACTAATTGATGCCCATATGTTGCTAGATCATGACCTTCATTTCTTTTCTTTTCTTTTTTATTTGCAATATTTATACACAGTTATAAAAATTGTGTATATTATGCGGTACTATGTACTGAAATTGTGGAAAGCCTAAACCAAGCTAATTAACATATGCATTACCTCATATACTTATCTTTTTGTGTGTGTGATGAGAACATTTAAAATCCACCATTTTAGCAGCAAGAATATAACACATTTTTATTATGAATAAGTCACCATGTTGTATAATAGATCTCTTGGACTTATTTCTCCTATATCATTGAAGTTTTGTATCATTTGATCAGCATCTGCCCAAGCCCTTTGACTCCCAACCCACTCCCTGTCTCCTTTGCCGCTTCTCTGATCTTCATTTTCATTTGGATGTTTTTCAGGATAATGAAGACAGCACAAAAACATCCTAAATCTAAAACTTTCCATCAAGCTATATCTCCTTTTCAGACATACAGTTGAATCAGGCCATTTTTATGGACGTCTATGTAAGAAATTAGGAAGAACACAAATTTTTAGTTAGTAACTCTGGCCAAAGAAAGACAACCAAGTTGCTGTGAAGACTTTTTGGCCAGTGCTTCTGTCATTGTTTTTCCTCTACAATTTGGCCTTCTTCAATCAAGCCAGAAAAATTTTTAGGACAAAAGTCAGACAATTTTAAATGTTTCTCACTTTGAGCCAATCACAGTTCCTGTGCAGTACATATGCAGAAGATGAAGCCTTTTTTCCATTTACTTTCTTGAACTGTCTTAAACAGAGTGCTATAACTACACATTTTTCAAGGTCTTAAATAAAAAGAAAGCAAAATCAAAATTATAGAAAATATATTTTTTGCAGTGCTGGGGAAAAGGCTATATAGATTGTCCTTATTTTAAATGCATGAGAATAGAATGAGAAGTGGGACTGCTCAGGAGCTCTAGTTGAAGTCCTGTGGCAACAAGAGAACAATACAGTCCCAGCACAGTGACCTGACAAACCCCTCTTGCTGGGAAACAGCAGTGAAACCTCTCCAGTAGACCAACCTGCATCTACCTACCCTGGGTTTAAGACACTAATGGACACTTCCATGTGCTGGGTGTGGTCACAACACAGGCCGCACAGGATCTACAGTCCATGAAAACAAGAAAGTGCGATTGTCAACCATTGGCAGAGACAGACACAAGAATGGAAAATGCAATTTGCCTTCTGGGATGGTTATCCCATCAAAATTACAAGCCAAGAGATAAGAGACAAGAAGTATGTGTATATGTGTGTGTGTTCAAAAATGTCTATGAATATGGAAGCTCACACTTTTCTGTACAGATAACGCTATTTGACGTGACTTTTAAATTTTACTACCCAGAAACAAACTGCAACCTCAGAGGCCCTGCTTCCTCGTTATGTTTTGCCTGAGCATGTGCAAAGCCTTTCTTTTGCTCCAAACTGAAATAACTACTTTTATTTGTTGTTAGTTGACAAGAAAGGTCAAATGCAATGAGGTGTTGTGACTTTTCACTGTACCAACATTTCAATGATGGTGAGCGTCAGTGAATTTGTCTTTGTGAAAGGCAGAAGGGAAAAAAATCAAGAGTAGCCGTCAATTAAATGACGGGAAGGAAGATGCGCCCATCCTATCAGGTTTTCTGTGGCACCTGCTTGTCTTCTTGGGTTTCACAATGCTAAGCAATATTTTAGTAATGGATCTGACGCTGTTAAGCCTAAGTAGTGAGATTTTGCCACTCACAACTTAGATCTCTTTTCATGTGTAAGCCATATTCTATATGCATATTTAGTATGCATCATTGTAATTTAAGATGTGTAGACTGTATAAAATGCTTTGAAATGTTTTGTGAATAAGGTCCTCAGCTTTACTTCTACCTGAATCTTGCGCAGAACACAGCTAAATAATTGAATTGTATCATAGGCATTGCAATGCAATTGATATTTTAAATGTAAGCAGTAAAGATTGATCTATAATAACGTGGCAGGGAAAATGTTTATAGATATGTACTTTATGGTGACTATTGGTTCTTTAAAAATGTTCCTTTCATTTCTATTTATGGAGAAACTACAAGTACTGCTTTAAATGTCTTTATAACATGAGCTATTTACCATCTAGAAAATATTCTGCATTTAAAATAGAATCTGACTATCTGGGAAGTCTAATTATTGTTGTTCCTATTTGAGCCAATTGTCTTTCAGTAAAACTATAGACTCTCTCAAGAGAGAGGTGAACTGAAACACTGCTTCTCCAATGGCATAGGAAACATAGCCACTTTGTTTCTATTAACACCTTTAAGATTTGTATGCTCTGTTATTAAGAAATAGGAGAATACAAAGAAGTCATCAGTTTCTGTATATCAGCTTTAACCTAATTGTCCAGGTTATGTGACTTACAACGCACTGTGACCAAACTTCCAAAGGGAGTGGAGAAAGTCGTCACGCTGCTTGCTGTACTTACTACATTCCCAATCTTCCTTCCTACTCCTCTCCTTTTTTTTCCCTTCAATTTTTCATATTTCTTCTCTCTCTCTCTCTGAGCTGCTGCTACTTAGCTCTAATTAGTGGGAAGTCAGAGTGGAGGTTCTCTGCACCCATCTCCTCTGGAATCGTCAACGCTGAGCCCATTCTGAAGCGGGGGATTGATGCGTTAGGCTGCTGCACTTTGAATGTCCTGCTTTGCGTTTGTATCCTCAGCTGCCCAACAGATATATCTTGCAAGTTCATATGCCTTTTCATTTAACCAGAATCTCTTTTATTTAATTTTTAACATGACATCTACAATTCTTGTGTTTTTATTATGCTATAATTCTCTGTATTTCCTATTATATATAGTTGCTAAATAAATCACATTTGAGAGACAATATCGTGAAACATTTGGTGTTTAATGTAATCCCATTTGGTGGGGCTTGAAATGTTGGATAAATTGAGGAAAACCTGAAGTGGACCAATTCAAAACCTGATATAACTTTGTCAGAAAGTGATTTTTGCTCAACTAGGAAAATATACATTGAAAACCTACTATTTGAAGGCTCCTGGCTAGAAGTATGGTGCATATACAAAGATGGAAACCTAAATGTTTCGCTAGAAATGTCAAGTGTTATTGAGTAGATAATCTATGCATATTGTAATATATTCATGGTAGCTCGAATGCCACATCTAAAAGTAGTAAGATGCAAGCTGAGTGTGTTGACACGTGCCTGTAATTCTAACTACTCGGGGTGCTGGGGTGGGAGTTGGAGGCTGCAATGCATTATGATGGCACCTGTGAATAGCCACTGCAATCCCCGTCTAGACAACCCAGCAAGACCTCATGTATATGAAAAAGAAAAAAGGAGAAAGTAACCAGATGCAAGTGAAACCTATCTGTACATACTAGAAGAGGTAAAAACTGCTTGTAGTTTTAGAAATTCCAAGAAGACTTAACATGAGTCAATACAAATAATAATAAGTTTATTATTATTATTACAAATAATAAATAATAACAAAAGTTTATAATCACTGCCTATTTTCCACATGCAGCATCCATGCAATACTTAACAAATACTATTTCTAGCTGAGCACAGTAGCTCACACTTGTGATCCTACCACTCTGGGAGGCTGAGGCAGGGGGATTCCTGTAGCTCAGGAGTTCAAGACCAGCCTGAGCAAAAGTGAGATTCCATTCCTCTTAAAAAAAAAAAAAATGATTGTGGTCAAGACAGAAGGATCACTTGAGCCCAAGAGTTTGAGGCTGCTGTGAGTTATGCTACCACAACACTCTACCCAGGGCAACAGAGTGAGACTCTGTCTCAAAAAACAAAAACAAAACAAATATTACCTCTAACCCAGCAAAGTGGTATCAATATGAGTAAAGCAAAATGAACCTCAGAGAGAGAGTTCTCCATTGGCAGGCCCCACACAGAGCCTTCATGCAGATCTATCGACAAACATCAAGGAACCAAAGTCAAAGGTTAAAGCTACTGTGTCTTTTAATGAGGTATAAATAGCTGTGTTCATGCAATGTGGTTAATCACATGAACAAACAGAGGAGGACCCATGAAACATTGGGAAAAGATGTTAAACATTACACATGCAAGTCCATCGTTCAGCTTTCAGAACAAAAAATCTGAGACAGCAAAAGCCTTTGTGAAAGGCGGCAACAGTGAATTTATCCTGTTATTTTTTCCCGTCAAGTACTGAATTAAATAGTATACAAAGGCCAAACTTTAACTTTCAAAGTGAGAAATTATTTCATAACTATTATTCTCAAAACACGGTTTGATGTGTTTAACTCGTATTTGTCAGCTTTTTTGTAAATTTTAAAATACATAAGACATTGTGGAGAACATGCTTGGAATATATGAAGCAGGATGAAGGAAAGGCCTTGAGCCCTAGAACTGATTGCCTCACCCAGGGGGAAAGGAAGAGGGTTTGTGTCCAGTTGGAGGCAGCGAGCTCAGAAACATAAGGGGAAAAAGTAGAAAACAAAGAGCCAAGATTAGTTTATGGAAGGAAGGGGGAGCTGGGTGCGTTTTCACAGAGGTCGAGTGGAGAGAATGTGCAGAATGGGCAGCAGGGAGGCCTCGTTCCACACTGTGCTGAGACTGGGGGTTGAGGCACAGATAAGAAAAGGAGCAGTAAAAGGCAGCAGGTTCGAGCAAGGCAGGACAGGGCAGAAAGATCTGTACAAATGGGCGGTGTGGGAGATGACTCTAGTTCTTTGCCAAAGAAATGATGGCTTTGGGGGGCTAGCTTAGGTTAAGCAGATTCATCGTCATGGAAACCACCTTCCTTGTCTTTACATGCGTCTTTTTAAGTCTCGGTTTATGCCCCGTCCTAGGCCAGCCAGTAATTGCCTCTTATGTGGCAATGTGTTTTACCATTTAGAATTTCCATGTTGAAAAGGCTGGATGACACATGCATAAGATTCTCTGGACCTTCCCCTGACCTGAAGGACTTTTACTCTCAACAAAAGTAGAAATTGCAATGGTGAGCTTTTCTCCAAGCAAAGCAAGCACAGAAAGCCCTACTGTCATCATGACAACTTTGCCCCTTTCACTGTTTCTTGCTTTGCAGAGCTCAGAGTTGGACCAACATATTTGGGAGTCAGGTGCTCCGAGGGTAATGAGAACCAAGCCTGTGAGGTCGTACCAAACTGAAGGGCCCTACGGTTAACACGTGTTATAATTTTGAATTTTAAAATAATATAGAGAGACCAAAGGCCTATTCAATAAACAGGAGGTAAATAATAGCCACTAAATGATATTGTTTCTTGAAATAAACACAGTTGAAGTAGAAACATCAGGAAGAAAAGAGTGATATTATGAAGATCAAAAGCCCGTGAAAATGTGTACAAAGAACCAGAATCTATTTTTTCCAAGTCAAGGTGTCTTCCTGTCAATACTGTCCTATAAATGATCTTTTGGAGAAGATAGAAACACCCCTACGCCCTCAAAGGAAATGTTTTTTTCCCTCAAGTCCTTGACTTTAGGCCTTTACCACCTTACTCGTGTTGAATATTTGACCTCTCTGCTTTCAGCTATTCTTTCTTTTTCTTTTTTTCTCTACACTACTATGATAAATCTCCTCCATGAATACAGCCGGGTGCGGTGGCTCACGCCTGTAATCCTAGCACTCTGGGAGGCTGAGGCGGTTGAATTGTTTGAGCTCACAGGTTCAAGACCAGCCTGAGCAAGAGCGAGACCCCAGCTCTAAAAATAGCTGGGCGTTGTGGCAGGTGCCTGTAGTCCCAGCTACTTGGGAGGCCAAGGAGTTTGAGGTTGCTGTGAGCTGTGACACCATGGCACTCGGCTGAGGGGACAAAGTGAGACTCTGTCTCAAAAAAAAAAAAAAGAAAGAAAGAAAATGTTTCCCCTTGTCTATATGATGGGGCAGCAGACTTTTCTGTAAGGCTCAGAGAGTAAATACTTCTGGCTGCACAGACTGCGTCCCATTACATCGCCCTTCCTGCTCCTCCCTCTTTCTCCTTCTCTTTTTCCTCCTCCTTCATCATTTTCCCTTCCTCCTACCGCTCCTCCTTTTGTTTCTTCTCCTTCTCCCGTCTCTTTGTTTTCGCCTTTACAATACCTTAAAATGTAAAACCCCTTCTTAGCTGCTGAGGAGAGCCACAGGGTACATTTCACTCGCAGCCTACTCTGTTGCAGGGCTTCTATTCAGGTCAAGGAGCTCAAAGTCCTGGAAAAAGAGTAAGGCTGCTTGTGCCAGCGACAGTCATCCCAAGACCTCCAGCTTCCCCAAGCCTGCCAGTTACCCTAAGGCCTGGGAGCGTCACTCCCTCCAGCACACAGACTGGTCTAGAAAGGCTGGCCACAGGACTGCTTCTCAGCCGTTGGGCTGCATGAGCTCCCCCTGGAGGGCTCACTAACCAACAGAAGGCTGAACCCCATCTCCAGAGATTCTGATTCATCGGATGGGAGGGGACCCAGGTCAGGCTGATGCTATTGAGCTGCAGACCTATTTTCAGAGCCATGGGCCCGCAGGTAAAGCTTCAACTCCTTGGCACAACATTCGCATCCCCTCACAGTCTAACCGCAGCCTATTTTCTAAGTCATAGGCTTCATTATGTTATTCGCTGGCCTGGATGTCTGCAATGCCTTTGCACCGAGTACCTCTCCTGCCCGGTCTTGTGGGGCCCCTGGCATCTTTGCCTGTCACCAGCCCTCCTTCCCCCAAGGATCTCTGCATACGTCAGCTCTGTCACAAAGCCTCTCCTCCTATCTCTGGCTACAACTCGAAATCACTCTTCCCTGGATGAGCAAAGACCTCTCACCCGCCTGTACAGGAGAATTGTAGCTCTCTGCATCAGATGCTTGCTGCTAGATTTTAAGGTAAAGAAACACTACCCTTACATGTAGTTAAGTGTTCAGTATATATTTGTTGAATAAATGAATGTGAATGAATAAATGAAGGCAGGAAAGAAAAGTTTGTGTGTGTCCTGCTTAGTATATGGCAGAGTTAATCCTTTTCAGATAACATCTTTAGTTAATTCAATCAAAATAAACTTTTATTTTTCAAGCACTTTAGATGTCCAGAATCCCAAAAAGCTATTTTTGTTTTTTTCTCAGAGCAACCACACGGGGAATGCATTAATTCTTAAGAGCAAACATGAATGATATGGGAGAAACATTAAGATCTCTCTGTCTGTCTCTTGCCTCTACCCTGGGGGTTCTGGGTCTGCTGTTACAGGGGTGTATTTGTTACAGCACATCCTACCACCTTTGCTAAGGAGGAAAGCTCACATATCCCAGGTGATTTCCCAGAGCCTTGATAATTAATAGTGGCAACTATACAGGATTTAGGACCAGGATGACTCTAATTCTTAGGCTTTTGTTGCCATTAATCTCAACATATCCTACGCTCCAATCACGAAGATATTGATAGACTAGTAAAACAACGATGAATATTTTAAGGGCCCAGATCGTACTAGAAACATTGTTGGCCCTTAATAAATAGGAACTTAAATTATTATTTTTAATTTATTTTAATTTATTGTATTTAATTTATTTTTATTATTTATTCAGAAGTCATTCTTTCTAGTCGAATTTTATGAGAAAGATGTGAAGCGAGAAATATCTCAAAGTATTGCATAAAACTTGGCCGTCTGTCCAGTTTTGCACATGGTCATTTTCCAGCGCCGTGGTCTTAAACAAACCCCAATTTTCTCATCTATAAAATGGAGATAGGAAGAGCACCTATCTTATAGGGTTGCTGGGATGAAATGCCCTATGTGAGGTGCTGAGAATATTGCCTGACACGTAGAAAAAAATAGAAATAATATGAACTATACAAATAGGAGCTCCATCCCCTTCTTTTAAAATTAATTGATGTTTATAGATTCAAGAACATATTCTGGCTGTAACTTCAGTAGCAATATCCCAAAAGTCCACATGATGGAGAGATTGCTCCGTGCAAAGAGTAGGC
Source organism: Perodicticus potto (assembly GCA_963574655.1). NCBI lineage: Eukaryota > Metazoa > Chordata > Mammalia > Primates > Lorisidae > Perodicticus > Perodicticus potto. The sequence continues at coordinate 35,844 of CAUYRH010166503.1, read as the reverse complement.
CAGCGTGGCCTGGTATCATTAACTTTAACTTTGCTTGAGGAAAGGCAAAATCACATATGTAGCTATAGATTAAATAAATTGAGATATAGACTCAATAGATACTTTATAGATACTCTATACTTTATAGATAACTTGAGATATAGACTGATGTATATGTGTAGAAAATGGGTAGGAAAACACATCAATAAATTTGTTGGTTGCAAAATCATGTAGGCATTCTATTTTAGGAAAAAAATTAATGCAAATATTAAAGAGAAAAATACCAGCATAAAGATAACATAATGGTAACATTTAGACTTTCTGGAAGCCTTATTAAGTAAAACATGGTATCAGATATCCAGGGGTACTGAGAGGCAAAAATAGCAGTTTCTCAAAAAAAAAAAAAAAAAAAAAAAGAAAGGAAAAGAAAACAAAAATCAGGAATCCAGAAACCATTCACATACACACACCAGCAAACTCCTCAGATTTCACTGACTCTTTAACAGCAATATCAGCAAAATTAAAAAAGCTTTCTTTGGAGGAAACAAATGAAGAGTCTTTCTTAATGCGGAAGCTGTTGATGTGAGAGGAACAGATGTCTCTCCCAAGTGTGTTGAGTCAGATGCAGGCTAGAAGCCAAGTGGGTCAACACTGGAATCATGATCTTCAAACCCACCAGGGCTGCAAGAGGCCCAGCCATGGTGCAGAGGACACGTCCACGTGGGGGGAACAGAGCAGCAGTGCGCAGAAAGCTCCTGAGACCAGGGGTGTGGCCGGAGACTGGGAGAGGGGAGGGTCTGTCCTCTGTTCACCTTTCCTGGGGACAGCCTCGCCTCCTGTCCCTTGGTCCCATCGAGTCTGGATATTCCCCTCTCGTTTCACCTGGTTTCTCCTTAGCAGAAGAGAATAGAGAAATGTAACTCTGGGATATATTTATTTAATAAAGCTTTAATTCTCTGTGCTTAATTTAATAGCAAACAGGTTCAGTTTCTTCTCTTTCTAAAAAAGTTTTCCTGTATTTCAGTGAGCTAAAACATATAAATACATATATCCATACTGAGTAGACATTTTATATACGTACTCGTGTGTAAGTACATATTCCATATATACATGTGTATACATACATGTCTGATAACATACATAAATTCTGGACACACATATTGTTCAATACTGAAATGTTTTACCTCCACATTGCACAACGTAGGGAAACAAGGAGATTGATTTCAGTAACTGTATTTTCCCTAAAATATTGCATTAAAGTACTTTATGCAGATACAGTCTGTGGTAGTTTATGGTAACAATGGCTGACTTTTAAAAGTTTTTTGACCGTACTACAAAAATTATTTTGAAATTTTTTTCATTTTGATATCCACCAGTTCCAATGAACTGTTTCCCATATAAACTCCATTTACACTGACAATAAAACTGCAAATTGTTCTCAGCTGTAGTATTTTCTGTTAAGTTCAATAAGTGAATAAATGATTATAACATTTTTACACTTCAAACCAAAAAAATGGGTAACTCAAGGATGTATCTTGTACAAGTCCAGAATTTAATAGTATAATTTCTGTTTTAGTCATAACTGAACTTCATGTCAAGTTTTCAGTTTTTAGACTTAATTGAGTATTCTCAAAAACTAAGAAAGAACCCTGTAATATTCAAAACACTTGGCAAATGTAACTAACAAGTGATGAATTCAAACTAGAAATCTTTGTCCCATTAGGGCAAAAGAAGAAAGAAGAAACCAACATATGGTGATATAATTAGTCTAATTAGGGAAACATAACCACAGAATTTGTGCTGCAGGGGAAATGTAATAGGAAACCCACCCGTCTACTGCAATGCCCTGAAAAACGTGAATCTTTTCAAAGAAGAAAGAAAAGATAGTCTCCTCTCATTATTAAAGAGATGTTCTGCCATCTGCAAGCTGTTTGTTTTGTAAAGTTCTTATTGTTCCATGGTTTTGATTATAGCCATATTATTATACGTTTGTTATTTTTGAGAAGAATGACATTTTGAAATCAAATTCATTCCCCGGCTTGAGGAGAGCAGTCTAGAGAATATTCTCTGTAGTTCCTCATTAAGTAGCAAATTATTTCTTTCAATGTCATACTATCTATGGTATATTCCACACTTGCACAGATAGATCTGGAATAGTTATGCTTGTTTCTATCATTCTTATTTCTTTGGCAAAATCTGGGAGTAGTAAGTAAACATTATCATTCTTCACATCCTGGGATGGGTGAAGGAGGTAACAAGAAAAACAGCAATTTATGAAATTATTTTCATTTTTATTTTGCAACTTATTAGGAATCAAGAAAAAGAAACAAATTTTAAAGATTGATGTTTTGTTCTTTAAGAAAATACTATTCATAAGATTGTCATAAACTCAAATTCTCTCCCTTTTTAGATATTAAAGGGTTTTTTTTTCCTTTTCTTTTTTAGCAGTACATCAAGGAAGGGAAATACTAATGGTTATTTTTTAAAGTACATATTTAAATCTAGAAAATATTCTAAAATGAATCAAACACTTTTAAAAGAGTTTCATATTTCCTTCTTTTTTGTTGTTGTTGCTGTAAGTCATCTTAGTTTGAAGTCAATGCCAAAGAGGTAAAATAAAACTCCATTTCTTTTCCCATCCCTCACAAATTTATCAATAGCAAAATTACCCACCTGGGCTTCATGTTTGAAATAACATTCCTGTCTGTTACTGTGCAAGCTCAGATCTAAGTCAATTAAAAGACAGTATAAAAGAAAACATGAAAGTCTATGGTTCCAAGGAGGACAGGCTTTACGATCCTAAAACATATCACAACTTCTGAAACAGGTTGTCAGCTAGTGTAAGGATTCAGTGGATTATTGGTCCATTCAGAGCCACTTTATTCTTTGTACTCCCATTTTCTTATCTATAAAATAAATCTTTTCAGCTATACATATTTAGTGTGATTATTAAATGGGACATAGGTGAAATCACTTTATAAATTGTAAAGAGCTGAACGAGTATTTACTAGCAGGATGGCAATGATAATAGTAGCCTTTTTATTTTTGCCTCTCTGATGCTTTACTCAATAGCTGGCAGGTAAACTGTCAATAAAGATTTGTGGAACTAAGTCAAATCAAGACCAGTGGAATCTGAAAAAGAAACAAAGGAATAAATAAACACAGTGGAATTTGAAAAACAAACAAAGGGTGTATGTTTGAAAGCTTCCCCATTGTAAAAGAAGGCTCAGACTCCAGAATCATAACAAGTAAAAATGAACCAGTAAAAATTTACCCAAACTCAAGATTTCCCTGTTAGTAGTAGAAAGAAATAAATTAAAATCAAAGGAGAAAATTTGGGAGATAGTGTAATGCAGATAGTTAGAAAAAGTACAAAACGAAGTGACAATTTCTGAAAAATGTTAATATTTCTGCAAAAAATATCTAAAGTGCTTCAGAAGGTAAGCTGGTTAGGCAGCAAAGAACATGCGATGGGATTGGAAGTGGCGGTGGCTGTTTGTTTTGTGTTGGTATTTTTCCAAACTCAAGTAGGAGCACAGCACTAACAAGTTAACTTCTGCTTGTTACCAACTCATTTTGCACCTGGAGGAGAAAAAGAAAACAATCCAGAACATAGTGGAAACTTTCCAGAGAATCTAATACCACATCCTGTAAATCTCTGTAAAGGGAAAAACCTGGTATGCAGTATTTAGTAGCAATAAAACTTGTGTGCTACAATAGAGTAAATTATCCAATTAGTGATTTGTAGGAGGAAATTTTTCCTAGAAGAACTTACTAAATCTTAAAAGAAAACCAACAAAAAGCAAAGTTTTTTAAATTCTTTTTTTTTCGGGGGGTAGGGTTTTTGTTGTTGTTGTTTTTTTTTTTTTTTTTTTTGTAGAGACAGAGTCTCACTCTATCGCCCTTGATAGAGTGCTGTGGAGTCACAGCTCACAGCAACCTCTATTTCTTGGGCTTACGCGATTCTCTTGCCTCAGCCTTCCGAGTAGCTGGGATTACAGGTGCCTGCCACAACCCCTGGCTATTTTTTGGTGCAGTTTGGCCGGGGCTGGGTTTGAACCCAGCACCCTTGCTGTATGGGGCCAGTGCCCTACTCACTGAGCCACATTTTAAATGAATTTAAAAAATTCATTTTTAAAAGGAAGTTTTAAAAGACAGAAAACAATCGCTAATTCTATTATATACATGCATCTGCGTGTATGTATGTGTGTGTGTGCGTTTCTAGCTCAATTGTATTTTGTTGGCTGTCATATGAGCACACAAGGATATCCCTTTTTCTCTTCTGATCCCATCTTCTCGTAGTACTTCTCTTTCAGTCTATTCTCATCACTTCTTTTCTCCTTTGCTACTTGTCTACAGTTTCCAAAAGAGAAGAAACATAAATCTTAGAGTCAGAAGAGCCCTCACAAGATCATCTGGTCATCACTTAGATTGTTCTCTGCATTTTATTCATCAGAAAACTGAGTCCCAGAGGGATTAAAGGACTTGCCAATGACATACATTACTGTAATAAAGAGGAGTCACTACCTCTGCTACATTGCCTTCCAAAAATGTATCATTATCTGAAATGATCTCATTAATTTATTAATTTACACACACATTGACTGTCTTCAAACAATAGCATATATAACCATGGATTTAAGGACCTTAACTATTTTATCTTATTAATACCTGTAAGCCCAACAATTAAACAACGTCCAGCATGTCACAGGTATTCATCCGTATTTATTGAACGATGAACTAGAAGTTGGATCTCTTGCTTAGGAAGCATATGTTTTTAAACATCACCAAGTAATGCCACGAAAAGTAGGATAGAATAATTAATATCTAGTTCTATCTAGCTACAGGTGTATCAAAAAATGACCAAATTTATGTATTTTTAATTACCAAAAATAATAAATGAGTTAATGTTCTTAACTTCCTGATACATACAAGCAGCCAGTGCGTCCTTTAAATGCAAAGGAAGAGGAAAATCCCTAAATTCTGTTCATTTGGGAATTACATACTGCTGACTCTAAAACCAATATCTATGCCCACTTTTGCAATGAGAATCCTAATTTAGTTGATGTGTGACAAGGGATCTTGTTAAAAATATTTACTTGCTTAAACACCCTTGCATCAAGGAACAGCCCACGACACAGTTCTGGACATGAGACATGAGCTGAGGGTTTCTTCTTTGCTACAGATTTTTTCATTTTCTCTCCCCACTGATCTTTCTGCTTAGAACAGACCAGATGCCTGGAGCAGCAGCTCTTTTGAGGCTGTGATGTTACAATTCTGAGAATGTTAAGGAATATGAAAAGTGCCTGTGGCTCTTTGGCGCCTTGATTGGGAGATTTATTGTGTGACATAAACAAACCAGTATGCCATTGTTTATTGATTTTTCTATTATTTGCTTCCAAATGCTCTCCTGCCTGCCACAATTTTGAATTTTCTGTGTGTCCTAAGGAAAAATTCTCTAGGCCTCAATTTTCACACCTTTAAAATGAAGAGTATGGACCAGAGCTCTGTCCTGTTTTCCAGCTCACAAAAACACGAGTGCCTCTAGGCTTACGTCGCCTCTGGAAAGTAAAGGCATAGTAATGTGCCCTGCAAACCCCGTAAGTTTATTTTACCAAACTTCATAGGCCTTCTGGTGACCATCTGCCCTTGAAAGTTGCCACCTGTTGAAGAAGCTGAACTTCAACCACTTCTAAAAGCAAACAATTTTAAGCACAAAATGAATAATAGAAAAAGTATGTCTAGGCTCGGCGCCTGTGGCCCAATGGGCTAAGGTGCCAGCCACATACACCTGAGCTGGCAGGTTCGAATCCAGCCCATGCCGCCAAACAACAATGATGGCTGCAACCAATAAATGGCCGGGCATTGTTGCGGGTGCCTGTAGTCCCAGCTACTTGGGAGGCGGAGGCAAGAGACTCACTTGAGCCCAGGAATTGGAAGTTGCTGTGAGCCGTGATGCCACAGCACTCTATCCAGTGGTGGTGACAGTTTGGAAAAAAAAAAAGTATGTCTACTTGCATTAAACTGTTTAGGCTTATATGCAATATTTAGTGTTTATTTCATAAATAAACTCTTTTTTTTTTTACTGTTAGGATACTAAGATGGTAACTTCACAGATTCCTGGGGTTCACTGTGTTTATTACAAATAAGCCTCATTATTACTGAAAGTCAAAAAAAGGGGAAATAATTGCTAAGCCCTATCTGTAGAGTAAGAAATAAAAAAAAGAAGGTAAATCCAATATCACGTTCATTTACTTCATCCAGATTTTTTCTTTGTCTCCAAGCTTTGAGTTTCCTCCTTTGCCTGCTTTTTTCACTAAAACACTCTCATGTTCCTCTCGCCTGTCTAGACCAAGTCTCTACAGTCTGCATAAAACAAATTATTAAATCCAGGAAGGGAAATGGCTGTACCAGTGTCTGTGTTCACAAAATAAATGTCAAGGAAAACTCTACAGTTGAACTGTAGGTTCTTTACAAAATGCAGCCAGGCCCCTATGCATTCACATAGATTAGTTTATTTAATTCACAGGCTATTGTGAAGTGGAAGACTTTACCTCCATTGTTATGAATTATTGACACGTTTGCTAAGTTCACACCTTAATTACTTGTATTGCAAGTGCTTGCCCCCTTCCAACATTTTTCTAAAGCTCTTTCTCTGATAAGTAGTTATTCAGAATGTTATTATTATGAAATCTAATAGTTTAATTTTAATAGATTTTATTTGTCAGTAACATATACTTTTTTATTAATGTATCTGCTGGAGTTTTTGAGATCAGGGACTTGGAAAATAAGGAAGGCCATTTCTTCACACCTTCCCGCTACTCAGAGAAAGTAAATACTAAAACTGACATATGAAAATGAACACTTTAAAGTAAGTAGACATGCTTTTTTGATTATTCATTTTGTACTTAAAATTATTTGCTTTTAGAAGTGATTGAAAAACATATACCTTAAAAAATAATGAAAAGACTTGGTTTATTTGTGAACTCATAAATTTATACCATAATTAAGTGAACTCTGTAATACTTATACTTAAGTTGTTTGCTGAGAAAATATTCAAATGCAGTTCTTTCAAAAATATTCAATTGTCTACTACTTTTGTGATTTGGGGGTACAATTTCTATAGTATTTTTTTAGTATTTTTATATTTTTTAGTATTTTTCCTAAAGTAAACTTATAATACACTCACACTTTAAACTTGCCTCATCCTAAGCAATAGCTATGAAATTATGGGTTTGGAATGACTTTTTATGTATTTTTTCCTAACATATATATTATAATTATATTTATATAATAACTGTAAACATAAAATAATAATCCCTGGCCAACTAAAAATCACCTTGCTTTCCACAATGTAGACGACATTGGCATATACACATATTAAAATTAAAAGTGGATGGTAAAATTTTTTAAGACTGAAATTAGCTGAGGAATTTGTTTTCTATAAAAACTCTTACCTTGGAGAGCTCTGGGGGGAGAAAAGGTTTATACAGTTATTGTCTAATAGAAAGAGCTCTGGCCAAGAGTCCTGCCGGCACTGCCGCACTCTTTGCCTCCTTCTCGTGGATAAGACAATGAAACCCTAACCTCTGCACCTGATATAGTCTTCCCTACATTCAGGATAAATAATGGAAGAAGAGCCTAAAGTGAATGGCTAGGATCATGAGGAAAACTTCAGAGGAAATGATGAAGTTTTATTGAAGAAAAGAGACCACTTAGGAGATGACATCAGAATGTTTTCTTAGTCTGAATGGCTGAGATAATAAAGAAAAGAGTTAGAGCTATTCTGCTGAAGTTTACTCAGAGGTGAATAAAGGAGGGGGAGGTAAGTGTATAGGTCAGAGAAGGGGAGGATTCAACCTGCAGAAGAACTATGCTTGGGGTGCAGCTGGAGTTCTTGAAGACTACAGGGTGATCAGCCACTGGCCTGTGATGTTGAAGAGGATCCAGCCGTAGATGAGGTTTGGATAGAAGACCTCTGAGGTCCTTTCCACCCCTAATAGTAACAGGCACCAATTATAAATACTCAGTTGCTATAAGCATTTTGTAGGTCATGTCTCATTTAAAGTCTCTAAAACAACCCAGTAGGGGCCGGGACAGCTGCTCACATCTGTAATCCTAGCGCTCTGGGAGGCCTGAGGCAAGTGGATTGCTTGAACTCAGGAGTTCAAGACCAGCCTCCACAAGAGCAAGATACCATCTCCACTAAAAATAGAAAAACTAGCCAGGAGTGGTGGTGCGCACCTGTACTCCCAGTCACTCAGGAGGCTGAGGCAAGGGGATTACTCAAGCCCAAGAGTTTGAGGTTGCCGTGGGCAATGATACCTCGGTGCTCTCACTGGATGACAGTGAGACTCTGTCTCAAAAACAACAACAAAAACAAACAAAAAAAACAGTAGGTTAGGTATGATTCCCATTTTACAGATGAAGAAACTTGAATCTATAGTCCGCTCAAAAGTTGAATTTGATCCCAAGTCAGAGTGTCTCAAAGTCCATCTACTAAATATTATATTATAAATGTGGTCTGGAGCTATGAAATCTTTGCTTTGTTTTGGTCAGAAAGTTGCTTTGCCCATTCTGCCAAATTGAAGTCAATCTGAAGAAATTTTTGTTGTAAATCATAATTGTCTAAATACACAACTGTCCAATGTATACAATATACTGTCTAATTGTACAGCCATTATCTCAGCTAGTTTCCTTCGAATTTGTGGAAAGCCAAAAAATTTCCCCCCAAAACCCTTAAGCTTTTTTTTTCGAGACAGAGTCTCACTTTGTCACCCTCGGTAGAGTGCCACAGCCTCACAGCTCACAGCAACCTCCAACTCCTGGGTTTTTAGGCAATTCTCTTTCATCAGCCTCCCAAGTAGCTGGGACTACAGGTGCCCGCCACAACACCCGGCTATTTTTTTGTTGCACTTTGCCTAGGGCCGGGTTTGAACACACCACCCTGAGTATATGGGGCCGGCGCCCTACCCACTGAGCCACAAGTGCCGCCCTAACCCTTAAGCTTTTAACTGTGATCTGTTTGTGTTTCTAGAGTAGAGAACAGGATAAAAAAATTATCACCAATTACTAAAAAAAACTTATGCTTTTAATTTTGGTCTCTCTGTTTTTCAGAAAGGAGAACAGAGCAGAAAAATCCAGAAGTCATTCTATTTATTTCCCCAAATGATGTTACAAAATCAGCAAAAGCTTTGGGGGTTTTTTGTTTGCCTAGGTTCTTTAGAAAAAGCATTTGTGAAAGTGTCTGTTCAAGGAAACAAAAGGACAATTTTATTTTAGTTAGTATGTCAGGGTGAATCAAGGGATATTAGGATGTTTTGCAAACACAAATAATTCAGAATCACTTAACACAAATATGGTTCTTCATCAGGTATTAAGTAGAGAGAAACTTAGGCAATCAGTCACAGCAGGTGGTCTACAAACTTCAGAAAAATTTAACTTACTAAAGAAACAAGGGGGAATTGAGAGACAGAAAAAGAGAGAGAGAGGAAAGAGGGAGAAAGGAAGAAAAGGAAGAGGGAGTAAAAGAGAGTGAGAAAGAAAAAAGAGAGAAAGAAGAAAAGGGAAGGGAGGGAAGGAGGAAGAACCAGAAAACTCATTCATACACGTGACACTACTTATCAAAGAGTTTTGCATTTATTTTCTTGAGGAAAATATACTAAAGAATATGATTGTTGCTTCTACTTCATTCTCTTATAACTTAATAAAACCCTCTCTTAATCTCGATATTTATAATACTCATTCAGAATTAGAAACAATCATTTTAAGATCCTACAGTATATTTCATAATTGATTCTTTTTCTTCCTGTCCTAATTTTCCCTTGACTGGCTTTTGTGATATTTTTTCGTTTTGTTTCCTCTACGATGCTTTTGGACTGCACTAATATAATCATTGTAGGAATCAAAATGGGCATACCTCCATCCTCACTAAATTTGGTGGTTTAGCTTCTTTGCATTCAAATGTCATGAACAATTAAAATTGTTCATACGGCAAGAACTTCAAATTATCAAAAAGTCATATTTAATAAATATGTTCTGTGTTGGAAAATCTTGTTTTATATTGATGCTTTATCTTCTCTGCCAGTTCTATAGAAGAGGAATTATCCTTCCTTTATTTTCATAATTTCCAGCACAGTACCTTCCTAGGGATAAGATCATGAAAAGTAATTATGAGTTAATGAATGAATTAATGGAATTCCTGATTATTTAGACAGTTTATAAAATACTAATTATTTATTAAAATGCTATAGGAAGTAGATGGCCTAAATTTCAAGTAATAGCCAAGAAAAAAGGGGGGAGGTATGGGAGAATGTGGCTTTTTAAGATTTAGCATTTTTCTTTCTTAATAACTTCAATAAATTCTGGGAAGTAAGTATTTCACAGCTTTAAAAATGAAGTGAATTCTCTCGTTCTATAAGTAATCATTAATATGTGTTGATGGAGGGAAAGAGATGATTAATATGCAATATTGTGGTGTTGTGAATCACAAAACCTGACATTTCTTCATCACTTTGAACACCATGTTCTGTTCTTTATATAAAAGATGATCAATGTAGATCTTAATCTCAAAATTTCATTAGACATTTCTCTTTAATTTAAGCCCACACAAACACCATCATCTAAATGTATTTAATATTTATTTTTTACTCTTAAAGTGATGCTATTTACATTTGACCTTACAGTGCAAACCTCTTCAGGAAGACATTCAGGGATTAAGCTCTGGCAGTATTAAAGTGAGAACAGTCACATTTCTGCAAATTTCTACCTAGTTAAAAAGAAAAGAATCACTGTAAAAGGAATGCTTATTCTTTAACTGTAAGTGATGTGGAACAATGTGTACTTAGTTCTAAAGTTCAGTCTAGGAGGCTTCCAGGAGGTGGGTAGCTACTGTGTGTGTGTGGAGTGCAGAGATGGAGGGTGCTTCTGCAAGTCAAGCAGTGGAGTTCCATGGGGTCTCCAGAAAAGTTAATAGTTCCATTATCCCCAAGAAACCTTCTTGCTGCAGCCAGGCAATTAATGGTCCCACTGCTCCTCTCTCTCATTGACGCCTTCCTCTTCCTCAGGGAACGCTGGTTCATTCTGGCCTTTTGGATGCTTAATCCCTGAAATTATAAAAATTGTACAAAATTTAAGTAAATTTCATTTCTAGTAGATACACTGCTTTGCTGGAGAAGATAAAGAAAAGAAGTGAGGAGTTTTCATGGTTGGTTATGTGTTTTTCTCCAAGAATCTTAACAATGTAATCCTATATTTAATCCTATATAAACCGTTTAATTCACTGAGCAATAAAAACACACCCAGCCAAATTTCCATTAGAGTCGAGCTATCTTTATAATTAAGTCATCTCCATTAAGGATTGCATCACAGCCTATTAAAAACCTGTTAACTAAAAATCTGCTCACAGGCTCTTATTATAATTCTGATTTATCATTTAGTTCAAATATTGCTTTTGGCATTTCTGAATTGTGTTACAAGGAGAACCATTGAAACCCCTAAGAACAAAAGGGTATGTGTGTGCCATTTCTGTAACTCATAAACAACAAAACATTCACAATATTGTTAGTCTTCTTTAGGCACCTGAACATACCCATCTGAATACAGAACACTGTTCAAAATTCTTCAATAACTTTCCCTTCCCCAATCCTACAGAGGGGGGTAGACAATGGCACACGTTTACCCTCTATACAAGGTTTGGTTGATCTGGCTTCTCTCTACATGGGGGGCCTCATTTCTCACCAGCCCTGCCTGCTCCTGCTCCCATGGACATTCATGATTTAACAATGCTAGTTTACTCTCCCCATTCCCTGACTGCTCCAGGCTCCTCAGGCATCCATGCTTCCCTCCTTTGGTTCTCACTGCCAGTCGTCTTCATCCTGCTCCTGCACCTCATAATCTTCCACTCACCTGTCACTATCGGCTTGTTTCCTCTCTGATGGCTGCCACAACTCAGTGCCCAGAAAACACTAGGTGTTCATTAATATCTATTATCTAAATGATTGAATTTCATAAAGTAACAATTTGGCATATGCCTTTGGCAGTTCCACAACAATCTATTTTCACTTTTTTTCCAAAATTAATTCAAATATGGAATATAAACCAGGAAGCAACTACAAAAACCATACTCAATCTGCAAAATTATCTTTCATTTCCCTGGAGTCTGTAAAGACATCATTCTAAGCTGGAACTCTATGCATAATGTGGAAAATTTTATACTTTTAAAATATTTTAGACAATTGGTTTATGATATTTTCTTATTGCATTATTGGAAAACGCTCAAGTAATAATAAATGAAGGGAAATTATTGCTCATGTTTGCTATAAAACAAAATCAAGAAATGTGTGATTATGTGTGTATCACAGTCAGAAAGCCCCAGAGTGCTATTTGACAAAGAGTGATATCTTTGGGTTTAGTGGATTATCTTGAGAAAATATTTTATCAGTTATAATAATATTTAAGTAGTTTAATTTCATCATCAAACACAATTCCTGTTGAGCCAAGACTGTACAGGGAAATTTTCTATTAAGTAACGGGACTTATTTCATATTACTATAAATTACATTGAAAAAAGTCTCAATGCTAAGGAAAAGGGATGGGAGTTTAAGCATGCAACCCGTTGTTCTGCTAAAGTCTTATATGTGTGTGTGTGCGATTAAACCTCACAACTCCTTCAGGTACATACCTGGATAGTAAAATTTAGACTTAGAGGAGATAAGTGATTTGTTCAAGCTTAAAGGGGTGAAATGGTGCTAAGAGAACTCTTACAAATAGTAGGCTCTCAATGTATACTGAATGAATGGATGAATGATTAAGTCATAAAGTTCCATTGTCAGGGCACACTAACTCATTTTACCCGGAGTTTTTTGAAAGCTGGCCTAGATTTTCTTATTCTCCAGGATTTATCATAGGTTAACCTGGTTCAAAGATTGTGAGGTGCCCTCAGAAATATTAAAGCATAGTAATCATTCAAGCCACCTGATCTAAGGTTGCCTACACCCCTCAGGTTTGCAAAGGTTCTATTAACTGCAGAGCTCATCCCTCTCATCCCCAGGTAAGGTCAAAGTAATGAAGTTGTGTTCAAGACAATATTCTTTAAATGAATGAGCTAAGGCCCACCTTGATTTTTCTAAATGAGGGCATCAAATGTAAAGAAAAAACTTGGTAAGTAAAATGTCCAACCAATTCAACCACAATCAACCACTTCCTTCATTTTCGTATATGTCTACTTGCTTACTCTGAGCTACATTTAATTTATCTTATAATAATAACAGTGACAGAGTTATATGATAAAGTCAAATATTTATAAAGTAAAATTACTTACTTGAGCTAACCTTGGAAGGTTCCCTTCCTAACCTTATTAGTTGTGATATTAACTATGTCCATGAAAAGTCCTGACCAGGGAGGAGCTGGTCACCTGTTATAACGTAGGTGTTCTGAGAACATATACCACAAATTCTTTGGTTCCCAAAGCAGTTTACTTTAATGTCATTTTTTGAACAAAATAATGGATGATTGCTTAATCTGTGCTTTGAAATAGGCTGTAGAGCAATCTTTCTCTCTTCCTACCAGCAACATTTATTCAGTCATAGATTCAAGAATGCTGAGATTAAATTGTGAAGTCCGCTGAAGACTTTCTAATAATTTCTTTCCCCCCACCTCTCTTGCATCCCCAAACACATATATAATTTGTGTTTTAATTTTCTTTTTAGCCTCATTTGATGTTTAATGGAGATTATAGTTGATGTAATTCTGGAGCTGGAGGAAAATAAATTGGTCTTGGGGTGTTGATCAATTTCGCAGAAATTTCTCTTCTGCCAAATGCTATGAGCATGAGGAAATCTTCACCTGCACGGGGGCCATGGCTTGGCAAGTGACAAAGAGCTTCCTGGGGCAAGCACAGACTCAGCCAGGGCTGCGTGCAGACACAAGCCAAAGGAATCCCCCAATAGAGTTTATTTTCTTTATAGCAAAATGAACACGAGGGAAAAGGTACCACATATAAGACCAGCTATGTAATATATGAATGAATGAAGAAAATAGAGTTGGAGGGAAAGAAGGCAGACTGAATAAAAACAAAAAGGAAAAAATATATAGCACTATGTGCTTCTCTAGTCTGTCAATCAGGAGGTTGACTGTGATTAGATGAACATGGGAAGTGACTGAATGAAGCATTAGTAACAGCGAATCCATAGAGGGAGGCTTATATTGAAAACACAGGTCAATATGTTTAATCAATTAATTTGGAAGACAGCAGGTTTATTACATTTGTAGATGATACAAAATTTGGAAGAAAGGGTGAAGTGAATGGCAAAACTAGAATTCCAAAATGTTTTCAAGAATTAGAATGGTGGTCTAAACAACTAAGGTAGAGTTCAGCAGGATTTGGGGATTTAGACAGGTTATTCTGGTTCTAAAAAAAAAAAAAGACTGTGAGGGCAAACTTGATTGATTATAATTAAGGGTTTTAGGTGACCACCACTAACTAATTTCACAGGACCCAACAGAAGTTATCTATTTCTAGGCACGGAGTTCAGGCAGGGTAGTGGTGTTCCTAATGGCAAAGTCCTCAGGACGGGAAAAGGAAATGCTGTCTAACCAGGTGTGGGTCAGACCTCTTTCATAACATCCTGCCTAGTTCTCAAATCTGTTTCAAGAGGACCACTAAAGGGGGTAATTGGATTTAAAGGAAGTTTTATGAAATGGATATGACTCATAGAGAAAAGTAATAGAGGACAATAGAGGCTGCTTTGAATTCCTCAAACACTGGGAAAGAATAAAATCAATCTATGTAGCTCCCGAAAGTGGGAGTAGTGTTGATGGCTGAAATTTCTGGGTGGGGGGCAGGGGGAGCAGCTATCGGTCAATATAAGGAAAACAATTCTAAATTCTTTTTGTTTGCCCAGCTACAAATATGTGGGTGAGCTCCCATCACCATATTTGGTCAAGTCAAAGCTAAATGTCCACCTCTGAGGTGAGATATGGGTGATCCCTTCATTGAGTAGTAAAAATTAATAATCTCGTTGACCCTGAGATGCTATTAATCCACAAATGAAATATTCTATATAGCTGAAAAATGTACTTTGTTTTGCCAGCTCTGTGTTACCAAAAAAGTAATCATGACTTCAAGTGGCCTAATGGCCTAAATCCACATTTTAAAACTAATTCATTTTAGGAGTAGCAAGTGTAAATGGATTCACTTTTCTTTTTCAAACACATCCTTTAGACCTTAGAAAGCATTCTAAAGTCTTCTAGGGAATCTGTGGGTAGATTTTAGAGAAACTCCGACCCTCTTAGAATTTTATTTATAGGTGTATTTGTGCTTTTTCAAGGAATAAAGTCCATGGTTTTCAGTAGAATCTCAGAGGGATCTGAGATTCTCTTTAAAGATGAAGAAACTGTTGCAGATGGTGAAGTGACTTGCTTAAATTCACACAATAGTTAGTGAACTGGGACACAAACTTTGTACCCTAAGTTCTTTGGGGGGCTCTTTGTCTGTGTCACTGTAATTAATCTTCTACTATCATTGATTTTTTTGCCCAAGTTAAAACCAGAAGGAAAATACAGTGAGTTGGGATCATGGAGCCCTTTTAATTATCAAAGAACTTTACATAGCTAATAGATTTAGGTGTGAGTTTTTAATCTTTTTGTTATTGTTATTATTGTTTTTAATAGAATTTTGAGTAAGGAAATAAGAGTTTAAACTTTCCCAGGAACACTCTCATAATAAAACCAAGTTTGAAATAATATTCACATCATTAGTAGAGGCAGCCTTTCTCTCTGCTGTGCACATACCCGGGACTAGACTCTGGGAGAAAAGGCAAAAATATCATGGTCTCTGTAGAGGTTGGGACATAGCCATCAAGCCATATGAGTTGCATATAATAAAGCCCCTACTATTTGCCAAGTATGAGAAAGATGCAACTACAAATCAGATGAGGATATAGGGCAAAAGGTAACAGTGTGCATATAATTGAAGAAGTGCTACAGACCAGTAGGACAAATGGTGCATTGGGAAATTTCCAATAAGGGAAAAAGAACTCTATCTCAGACAATAGTAATTTGGACAGCCATTTATTGAGTAATGTCCTTATTAGGTTAAGGGAAACCACAAACCTGATATCTATGCAAAAACTATCTGCAAAATACTTTGAACAGTCATCAGTTTTCTGAAAACCTAATACACATGTGTACATAGGAGTGATTTCAGTGGCCCTTTAACAGATGGCTTTCTAATTGTTCCTAGAGTATTAACTTCCTAAATGTTATCAAAATAATTTTGCCAGATATACTCAAGGAACATAATTTAACCTATAAGGTGAAACAAAAAAGGGCCCTCAGTAAAACACCTCATTTCTCAGATTTCACATTTCTCAAAATGCTTTTGTATTAATTGTATTTTTTTGTCTTCTTGTCATTCATTTTCAATGAGGAGCTATATGGGTCACAGAGATCAAGGGACATCTTGCTTTCATTCTGAAACTAAAAACATATCATGTCCTATAATCACCATAAATCTGCCTCTTTCTACTTTATTTGAAGTAAATTATATGTAGACAGCACAGTTAATGTCTATTCTAATCCAATGACCAGCCAGTTAAGGTAAACTGCGGATCCATGTATAACCATTTCCCTCAACTCTCTGCTGCTTGAGGAAGCACGCCTCTGCAGAACAGTAAAGGTGTAATATGCTTCTGCCTTTATCACATGTGGGAATAGGGAGAACATGCTATGTGATATTCATAAGTATTATATGCTTTGTATATATATTTTACCTATTTATGTTTTTCACCAAAGCTGCTGCCCAAGAGTGAAGTTGAGATGAATGAGAGGTTTAGTAATAAATACTAAGCTAGGGGAGAAGACATTATTACTGCCACATCATTAGAAGTATGAGTTCAAACAGTATCTCTAGAAAATAATCTGGTATCACTTACCAAAACATAAAGAGCCCACATCTTTATCAGTAGGTCTGAGGTTGGGGCCAGGCAAAAAAAACAAATTATATATTATATGTTTTACGTATAATATTATGCATAATATAATGTACACACACATAATTTTGTGAGGATTCTGTTGCTGCTCAGCCTAGAATGGGAATGACTTTGATAGGCTGAATGTCTCTTTCGCCCTCTACACTCTAAGTGCCATCTCATAATATCCTCTTTGTCTTCTGAAGCTAATGCATTTCCCATGAATATAGAAGTAGAGTTAAATTTTTAAGCCTACACATAATGGAGCTAAAGAGTATTAGGCAATTTCACTTTAGAAAGAGACAGAATGGCTCCCTAGCCTGCAAGACTTGACTGAAATTGATTGAACACAATACCGTATCTAAAGAAAAGAATGCATCGATCAGCGAGAACCAGTGGTTAGTCTTAAAAGCACTAAAAATACAGTAACAAAAGAACAGTTGAATTTACAGCCAAGAAAGCAAATGTCTGTGTTATTTAAGCATATCCAGGGAAGGACATCTTGTGCTGGCATTTTAGAAAGCTGTCCTCTGGGCAAGGTGCTTCCCTATGGAAGCAAAAGTCTGATGCCAATGTGTGCTGCAATCACAACAAAATTGCCCCGCTCTGATTCTCAGCTCACCAAGGGATCACCCTATTAACAACAGAGCTTGCTCACAAGAGACAAAACACTGAAAAGACTCATATTGTTTTTACATGACAGACATATTTCTTATGTTGAATTATCGAATTTATACTCTAGTTTTATATCAGTCTCAGTGTGTTTTATATTGAATACAAATGTCTCCAATTCAACTGACTCTAGGTCATGGTCAAGGAGATGGAGTTTGGAAGGCTGCCAAGTGGAGAAGCTAAATTTGGCAATCTGCAGAGATATAAGGGGGTGGGGCAGAACAGCCTTCATCTGACTTTAATACTTACTATAAAGCTATAGCCATCAAAACAGGCTGGCACTAGAGAAAGAATAGACAAATGGAACAATAGAACAGAATAGAGAGTTTAGAAAGTTACCCGTGTAAGTACAGTCACCCTTCCTTCGGCAAAGGAGTAAAGGCAGGGCAAAGGAGGACAGAGAGTCCTCCCAATGGTGCTAGAACAACTGGGACATCCGCGTACAGAAAAATGAATTTAGATACATAATCTAAACACTTCACAAAGTATGGGTCCAGGCTTAACTGTAAAACACTAAATTACAAAAGTCCTAAAAAATAATATAGGAAAAACCTAAATAGCCCCTGCAATGGCAATGACTTTTTAGATACAGCACCAAGAGCATGACACTTGAAAGAAAAAAAAAATGATAAGCTGGCCCTCATTAAAATTAAAAACATTCGGCTCTGTGAAAGACAGTTTCAAGGATGAAAATTCAAGCTACAGATTGGAAGAAAATATTTGCCAAGTCTGGTAAAGGATTGTTACCCAAAGGATTCTTAAAGCTTAACCATAAGAAAACAGGCATCCCAACTAAAAATGAGAAAAAGATATGAAAAGACACTCAACAGAGAAAATACCTGATGGCAGGTAAGCACATGACACGTTCAACATCCCGTGTTATTTGAAAACTTCAAGTGAAAATAATGAGACACCACAACACACTGCTGACAATGCCTGAATCCAAAACCCCAACAACACAAAACGCTGGCAAAGACGCGGAGCCACAGCGATTCTCACTTGTTGCTAACGGGAATGAAAAATACTTCGGAGTATAATTCGGCAATTTCTCACAAAACTAAAACCAGATTTCTTACCATGCAATCTAGAAATCACTCCATGGTATTTATCTAAATTAACCGAAAGCATGTGCACACCAAAACCTGGACGTAGGGGCTTATAGGAGCTTTGTTCATAATGGCCAAGACTCCTGTACTTTCTGCTCAATTTTTCTGTGAATCTGAAACTTGTCTAAAATAATAAAGTTATTAATTTGTTAAAAATCGCTTTTGATGCAACAGTGAGATAAATTTGTCCTGAGGCAAAAGATAAAGCAAGATAACCAGGTAAGAGGCTATTTCAGAGGGAAATAGGGAGCGTGTTAATGGGCATAAAGTTTCAGTTTTGCAAGATGAAACAATTTTAAGGCTCTCTTGTGTAATAATGTAAATATAGTTAACACTACTGCCCTAGGGAAGTATACACTTAAAAATGATAGAGGTGGTAAATTTTATATTATACATTTTACCACAATTGGAAAAATATATACCAACGACAAGAAAAACATCTCTTGCACTATTCTAAGAGAGACATGATAAGGGCTCAGATCAAATCAACAATAGATAAGATATAAAGAAGCATTCATATCCTGCATAATGAAAGGCAGAAATCAATCCCATATACTAAAAAATTGCATGTGGTGTATAAGAAAAAGAAAGGAGTTAAGCATATGGCCCCAAAGTTTTGTCCGCAAGGTAACTGAAAGAATCATTAACTAAGATGAGGAAGAGTTTGATGAAGAAAGCACTTAATAGAATATCTGGAGTTCAGTTTAGAATGTTAAATATCAGATTTCCCAATGTGTAACAAAGATATGTATATAGACATTTGCATCTGAAATTCAGGAGAATATTCTCAGCACAGGTACAAATGTGGAAGTTACTGTTTATTTATGCAATATTTAAAACTTTTACACTGTTCAAGGAAGTGAGTAAAGAAGGAAGAAAATGGTCAAAAGCTCAGCCCTTGAATACTCCATTAAGAGGTAAGGATGACACAGAACCGGAGACTGTCCAGGAGCATTTTATGAAGTAGAGGAAAAATGCAGGGTGTGGGAGCATGCACATCAAGTGAATACGAGAGATTCGAGATGGCCATCATTCAGTGTCAAGGGCTGCTGAGACGTCAAATAAATGATGACTAAGAATTGACCCGTGGATTTAGCAATGATCAAGTCTTTGTTATCCAGACAAAAACAGTGTTGGTGGGAGTGAAAGAGGGTGGAAGCCCAGATGGAGGGGGTTAAGAAAGAATGAGATGAAGTCAGTGAATGTAGCCTCCCTTTCCAGGGAGTTTGGTTGCAAGAGGGGCAAAAAAAGTTCTATTCTAGCTGATATGAACAATGGGGACATATAGTTTTATTTTTTGCTTTGTTAAGGTATAATTAAAATACAGTAAACTCAAAGGGTATAATTTGGTCAATTTTGACAGATGTTTTCACCTTTGAAACCATTACCACACTCAATAAGCATTGGCATCAGAAGAGGAATTTTTTAATCTGGAAAAAAATAGAGTATGTTCATGTGCAGATGGGAATGATTGCGTGAGGGAGGGAGACAAGGATAGAGAAAACAGAAAGAGGAATTTCTAGAGCAGTATCTCTGAATAGTCATGGGGACAGAGAGATTGCACAATTGGAGCGATGGCTGGTAGAGAGTGGCACAAAAAGATCACCTATAAGAACAGGCAGAAAGATAGGCTATCAAGGGGCCAGATGCTGTTAGGCGGGGAGACGTGGTTGTGGGAGTCTGGGAAAATTCTCATCTAATGGTTTAGTTTTCTCAAAGAGAGAAGTAAGTTCACTAGAAAAGAGTGAGAAGGGAGAGGATGGGTTGGAGGTTTACAGAGAGAGGAGAAATAGAAATCTAAGAGAGCAGAAGAAAGAATTTAGTAGGGAAATGTATTGTGCTTTCCAGGAAGCAGTAAGTGCCCACGGGAGGTTTTATAGGTTCATTAATTTAAAATAAGACGAATTGATGAGGCTGTGTCCAGTTACCAGTGAGCACGTGTGGAGTAGCCAACACTATCTCATAACTTGAAAACCATGTCAATGTGTTTTGTTTTTCGTTTCATCTCTGCAATGTTCCCTTAGGCCATCTCCAGGAAAATAAAGCAGAAATTATTTCCAACACGAATGTTTGTATTTTGAACAATGGCAAGGACTGGGCAATATTTAATCTGAAAGAACTGATACATTTTAAGTATGCTAAACCTGGTTGGAACAATCCTTGGCAAAAATACTTCTCAAGAATCACTTAAATTCTGTCATCTCTTTATTAACGAGTCCATTTTTCCTCAGACCATGGCACACTCAAAGATTAAAAATTTTAACCACTACCAAAGTTCATGGTAAGTCTATCCTCCCATAACAATGTATTACCATTAGCAGAATTTAAGAGACGTGCCTGGTTATAAGTTGAATTATTTCCCCTCAAAAATGCTAAATTCCTAACCTCAGCACCTGTGAATGTGACTTGGTTTAGAAACAGAGTCTTAGAAGGTCATCAAGTTAAAATGAGGTCCTTAGTATGGGCCCTGATCCGATATGAACCTGTCCCTGTTAACAGGAGGAAATACGACCCAGAGCCAGATGTATACAGAAGGAAAGTGACATGAAGATACATGAAGAAAAGTCTGCACTGCCAACAAAGGAACATCTGAGGCTACAAGAATCTAGAGAGGCATGGAATCTCCTTCAGCCCACAGAAGGAACCAACCTTCCAAACACCTTAATCTCAGACGTCTGGCCTCCAAAACCGTGACACAGTAAGTTTCTGTTGTTCCACCCACCAGTACATTCTTACGGCAGCCCTAGCAAACTAATATGCCCATAGAATTGAATTACGTGTGGGGAATCCCTTCCATTCTCCACTCTACAGCTGCAGAGTTTATGTCCTGCTGCCCACAACACAGCCAGTTTACTGGAAGCACCTGCCACGAGACTAGATCCGCGCTGCTTTTCCTTTTGCAGTCATCTGCTAACCTCACGATGACATGCAATTCTCTGGAGATTACAGCACCTCCTTGCCTTTCTCCCTATCACTACTCCTAAAATCATCCTTAAATAAGAACTTTAGTTTCCCCCTAGACGATCCATCTCCTGTCCCCTCACTTTCCTCTTTACTGAAGCTAATGGCCATGGTCCCTCACTATAAAGATTCCTTACCTATATGTACTCCCCAAATCTTTGCCCTTCTCTCTGCTGTTGTATCCATCTGGCAAAATGACCATTGTGATGAAATCTAACTCCCTATAATTATAATGCTTAAACCCAGTTGGAGAAAACACCTCACAAAAGCCTACAACTATGCTGACTGAATTCCCATAAAATTTTGACCACAATTTTTAACTGGGCTTCAATATATCCTGAAAGATACACTCTATTTCCCTATTTAAATCACTCTTA
Organism: Perodicticus potto; assembly: GCA_963574655.1. Taxonomy (NCBI): domain Eukaryota; kingdom Metazoa; phylum Chordata; class Mammalia; order Primates; family Lorisidae; genus Perodicticus; species Perodicticus potto. The sequence continues at coordinate 13,779 of CAUYRH010166503.1, read as the reverse complement.
AATTTTCTCAGAATGCTATTCACTCTTACAATCGCCACTATCCCCATACTCTGCTAAACTCAGCTGATTTTACGGAATAAGCAGAAGCAGTCATTGAAGAATTAAAATCAGCATGGCTAAATCTACCAATATAGCTGGATCTATACCCAAATTGCTGACTTCACTCACAAGACTTAACCTTCATTTTGTTCATCTCTCATTTTTTACAATCTTCCTTCCACTTTCAAGGAATGCTTCCAAAATCTTAGCCTCTCTATCTTGCATTGTCAATTTCTTTCATTGTGGTAAAATATTTCCATAGCCATGAAACAGGTTTTAATATCTTCCATTTCAGGAAACCATTTCTTTTTCTTTCTTTTCTTCTTCTTCTTCTTCTTCTTCTTCTTCTTCTTCTTCTTCTTCTTCTTCTTCTTCTTCTTCTTCTTCTTCTTCTTCTTCTTCTTCTTCTTTTTGAGACAGTCTACCTTGGGTAGAGTGCCTTGACATCATAGCTCACAGCAACCTCAAACTCTTGGGCTTGAGGGATTCTCTTGACTTAGCTTTTCTAATAGCTGGGATGATACGCACAGGCAGTAATGCTGAGCTATTTTGAGAGACAATGTCTTGCTCTAGCTCTTGCTGAGGATGTTCTTGAACTCCTGAGCTCCAGCAATCCACCCACCTGGGCTTCCTGGAGTGGTAGGATTACAGGTGTGAGCCACCATGCTGGGCCCAGCAAACCCTTTCTTGACTCCCTCCTCCCACTGCACACACTGCCCCACCCCCAATCCAACAGCAAAACTCCCTATAGTGCACTAAACACACTGTCACTTTGAAATCTCTCCTTAACCGGTGGTGCCTGTGGCTCTACGGAGTAGGGCGCTGGCCCCCTGTGCCGAAGGTGGCGGGTTCAGACCCAGCCCTGGCCAAAAACTGCAAAAAAAAAAAAGAAATCTCTCCTTAACCTACGCCAGTCAGACTTTTATGCTCCTCACTCCATTAAGATAGTTCTTGTCAAGTTTCCCAACAAACTCCATTTGAGGAAATCCAGTGGTCAGTTTCACAGCATTTTATATAAAATCTTGGCAGCTTTAACACGTCAAACTTAGTATCCAAAACATGGTCTTGATTTTCCCTCTCCTTAAAAAACAAACAAAAACAAGCACCTGCCCACTACTAGTCTCCTCTTATCCAAATTTTCTCAGGTAAGTGTATTCCTTGCATTTTCTTTTCTATTGTATACTCATCTTCTAATTCATGACTAAAATTGGAAGGTTCTGCATTCAAAATGATATCCCAAGTCTAAATTTTCCCTCAGTTTTAGCACTATCATCTCAGTTCAGTCCAACCCCAGTCTCCATCTAGAATCTAAATACTTTCTCACTGGCGCAGCACTTTCTTTCTTTCTACCTATCATCAATTTCCCATACAATCTACAAAATAATCTTTATAAAGACAAATTAAATTACATCAATCCTCTCATGGAAACCTTTGATGACTTGTCACTGTCTTAAGAATGAGATTCAAACTCCTTACCACAGACTTCAGGGTCCTTCATGAATAGGTCTAGTCTCCTTTTGACCTTCTCCCTCCCAGCCTCCAGCCTTAGGGACTCAGGGACTGGCCCTCCTGGACTCTCTCCATTGGAGTCCTCTTCCTCTGAGGGACATGTGGCTTGTTCCTTCATCTCCTTTTGGCAATCAAGTCTCAGCCCAAAAGCAATCATTTCAGAAAGGTCTTCCCTGACCGTCCCATCTGAAATATTTCCTGCTTCTTTCCTTTACTGTCTATTTTATTTGTGTGATCTGTCTTATTTTTTGGTTTCTATAGAACATTTCTTACTCTGCAATGTTTTATTTATTTGCTTGGGGATTTGTGATATGTGTGCTCCCCCACTGCCAAATGTTTGCACCGTGAAATCAGGGCCAATACATTATTTTATTCACTGACTGATTGGCAGAGCCTAGATCAATATTTAAACACCACAGATACTCACTGCATTTTTTTTTCTTTCTTGAGACAGAGTTTTGCTTTGAAACCCAGGCTGGAGTGCAGTAGAATGATCATAGTTCTCTACAGCCTTGAACTCCCACCTCAGCTTCCTGAATAAGTAGGGCTACTGGTGCACACCACCATGCCTGGATAATTTTCATTTTTGTGGAGAAGGAATTTTGTTGTGTTTCCTAGGCTGGTCTTAAACACCTAGCCCTCTCAAAGTACTGGGATTACAGGCCTGAACCAGTGTGCCTAGCCACATTTTAATTGAAGAAAGGACTAAATTTAATCTCACTTTCATAAAAAGTATTTTTTACTTTGAATAATGTAAAATTAACGAATAATGAATATTCACACTAATAATGGAAATTAGCGTGAATAATTTTCAATTTAGTGAATTTTATTTTCAGATCAGAGAACTTCTGCTCAATTTAGGTCATATCTTCCATACTAAATTTAAAAAGTAGGGGTTTTGGTCTGGAGTTAGTTGGCTCAGCTCAAGTTTCTATACTGCTTTGAAATTCATTCATTCATTCATTCATTCATTCATTCATTTATGTTTCAAGACAGGGTCTCACTATGTTGCCCAGGCTGAAGTGCAATAGTGCAAACAGTTCACTGCAAATGTCAAACTCCTGGAAGCAGGCAATTGTCCCACCTTAGCCTTCCAAGTAGATAAAACTATAGGTGTGCATCAGCACACCCAGCTAATTTTTAAATTTTTGTACAGGCAAAGTCTGATTAAGTTGACCAGGCTTGTCTTGAACTCCTTGCCTCATGCAATCTTCTTGCTTAAGCCTCCCAAAGTGCTGGGAACCACCATACCTGGCCTAATATACTCTTTTAGTTTATTAATCTACACTCACTCAGCAATTATGATTCTGAAATGTGTTACCTAGTGGCAAGAAGATGGGCAGTAAATCTTAAAGATGGAAATAAGGAATGGAACTTCCTCCAGTGTACAGTGTTTCTGTGATCAACAAACATAATTAGTCCCACTGAGTATATGCCTTTCACATGTAAGTAATGAAATGGATTTGATTAAGTATTTTGGTCCCCTCAGTGATTTTGCCATTACTTTAAATTTGCTTTTAGTGGAAAGTGCAAATCCTGATAAGTTGATAGTCTCAAAATCAGCTCAGGACCCGGCATATCCCAGGCCATTCCCCTCCCCTCTGTGAAGTGCTCTGCTCAGTACTGAGCTTGCTGGCCGCCGGGAGGGGTCTTGAGTGAGGAGACTGTTCTGCTTTCCATCCTGTGCTTGACCTAAGGACATGCAGTTTACACTATGAGCCTGCAGTGGTTTTGCTCTGACTCTGCTTCTCTTTCAGATTTACCACTATTCACTTAAGTATTCTTATTCACTTAAGCAATCCTGTTCGCCTGTAGTTTTATTCTCCAATCATCCCTTTAAATAATAGCAATTCATTGTATCACCCTGGGGCTGGCTGACCTACTTCCTTCTTTGATTTGCTGCCTTAAGAGCTGGTCTGTTTTACTCATCTTCCACATGTGAAATCACAGCCTCTCTTCTTTTTACATAAATCTTTAACAGATGGTTAATGCCATTTTCTTAATTCATCCTGTTTAAAAATGTTTTTTCAAGAGTTCTTGATGCAAAGGAGCAATACATTGGTCATATTTTGTAAAGATAGCTATTTTATATACAGTAGAAAATGAACTGTAGCAAACTGGTCCACATACCGAGGTGGTCAACATAAGGAACTAGGCCTGATATACTGATACACAGGTGCATGTGGGGCATGGATGCTCTATGAAAATTAGGTCAATTTTAGGAGGTCAGTTTAAGGAGATGGTCAACTATGGAGGCTCCACTGTAAGTTATAAGAAGAAGAAAAAATATTCATCAAAATATTTGCTGAAATTGATAATTTCCTATCATTTCCCCCTATATATTCAAGTACTATAAGGAGGTAGGAGAAGCATTTATTTACTTAATTTACTTAGTTTCTCAACATGAGTATCATTTTAATTTGGAAATTTTTTTAACAGTAAAATTAGAAGCACCTCACCCCCATCCCTGAGATATTATAAATTGCTTTCCACAATTATAAGAGATATAAGATACAATATATAAGGTAACAAACATTACTGGTATATAGTGAGTATTACAATTTTAATTCAATTTATTCCTTTCTTACAATTTGTATACTTTTTTGGGCACCTCTATAGTTTTAAATGTTAAATATCATTTAAACCCTCTAAGAAGCTCAGCAAGAGGACTACTTCAGGTCAGGAGTTTGAGATTAGCCTGAGCAATATAACAAGACCCCATCTCTACCAAAAAATTGAAAAGGAAAAGGAGTAATTCTTCTGAAATACATTTGTTTTATCACATCCCTAATGATTTGAAATCCTTTCAATTTACTCTCTAGACTTACTGTAGACCCAGTGAAGTCACTTTTATTTGGACATTTATTCTTTTTATTTTTTCCTCAAATAATAAAAACTGTTCTGGGGAAAAAATAAAATTGATAAGATAACTAATCACAGGTTTAGGGCTAAAATGAAATCATTGAGGATAAGCAGCATTCTTGTTTCCAGTTGATATTCTAACTAGGAAGTCTCTAATTTACTAACACAAGGGAACAGAGCCTCTCATAGAAGATGCCAGAAGGGCCATTAACCAGAGTGTCTTATGTTGAAGTGACGTGGATTAGACTGTTAATGAGAAATGAGGTCATATACATATTAACAAACATATTTATTGATGATATATTTTTAAATGTCTCATAAAACTTCATACATATATCCAATTACTGGACCACACTACCTAGATCACGCTATAAATGATTTTTTAATAAGTATCATAATTATTAGTAGTTCAATTATATATGAATTATTATCATTTCTGTTGTGTGAATTTGTGAAATGAAAATATTTACAATTCCATCATGTTTGCCATTCTGTTTTGGCATCTTTCATTTATAAATATGGGGAATCCCAACCTAGGAGAGTAGCCAGATTCCTCTTGACCTCCAGAAGGCTTTGCAAAGGGAGGCTCCATACCCACCACAAGACCCTGGTGGTGGACAGCCTGTTCTCCTCCTCGTGCCTGCTTCCCCTCCACCCCCCAGATTTGGCCCAGAGAGATGCCCCAGAGTGGAAATAGTGCTGTGGGAAAGTGCTTTCCTCAATCATGGAAGCATGACCTTTAAGGGTTGAAAGAATTTTAAAAGGTAGTACTGAATTTTAAAAGCAGTCCAACTGCCTCTAGCACACGTCCATGCACACATACACACACCAGCACCATACTACAGCTATGAAAACCAAGGCCTGTTTTCTGAAGGCACACAGCAGGCAGTTACTCAATCAGAAACACACTGTCGGACTTTTACTCTGAATTCTCTGCATCACCCTCCACCGGACACAGAAAGCAGACAGACTCTGGTGCCTGGGAGTTCCAGCAGAGGTCCCTTTCCCGCCATGTCTCACTGAATCACTGCCTGGATGCCTGACGGCAGTGCAAAAGGAATCTCTTTAGAGAGACTTTTTAAAGAAAGTTTGGAGGCATTGTGATGGACTGTTAGTATTATAATTTAGTATATTATGGACTCTGCTCCTATAAACTGCCCCCAAACAAAATACCATTGGTAACATTGTTTCTATGTATTTTCTGATCCAAATTTCTTAAAAGTCAATTTTGGGGACACAATCTATATTTCTATAATTGGAGGCGTCCTATCTTGAAGTTCACAATGGTATTGTCAGAATGTATTTTGGAGTAGGTATAATTTTCTATGTGTAGATTTTTTTCCTTCTTAACAAGTAACATCATCCCCTAGATGGTCCTAATTTATTCTTTACAGTGGGCGTCTATTGTTTTGTCTTTTTAGCAGTACTCACTACCTTCCTCTTCTGACAGGGAATTACTCTTCTTACTACTCCCCTTGCTCCATAAAACACTATTCTCCCCACTCCAACCAAACAATGGAAAACGATCAGCCCTACCCGCTCCTCATACTACCTTGCCCTCTGACCCTCAGGTCCGTCACAATCCTTGCTCATGATCTTGCTGTCTCCAACCAAGTCATCATAATGGAGTTTTTGAATTACAACTGGTGCAAGATATTAAACATGTTTGCTCTTGGTCACCCTGTTTCCTACTTGAGGAGACAGCTCAGCTGCAGTGGAGAAGATGAAGTTGACAGGCAAACACAGGAAATGGGAGAGAGGCAGCCTTGATGCTCTTTTTTTGTTGAGACCTAGCTGCTTCCTCCTTTCTGAGTAGTTTGCTTTCCCTTAGTAGCAGAAGTAACCGTGTAGTCATTTAATAAATTTCCCTTTGCCTAAGCTAATTGTGTCCACTTTTTGATATGTGAGGCCTAAGGTGTTGACAAATCCACTCTTCCTGTCTCATATCTTTCCTGGAATCCCCTTTTGAGATGGAAGATGGGAAGGGAAAATGAAAGGCAACTGGAGTATGTTTTCTTCTGTGACTCCAACTCTGAATGAAACTGATGCTGAGCTGAGAACCAAACAAAGATGAGAAATGTTTCATTGTCTCAGAAGTATCCTTCAAGTTACATAGTTAGTAATTGTCTCCCTATGGACCAAACACATAGACTTACAGGTTGGAGGTCAAGACCATCACAGCTGGTTCTATGCTTCCCTTGGTTCCTAAGTTAATAATTTTACTACTAGAAAGTCCAAAGCATTTATGGTCAGCTCTCATTGTGTCCATGAAACTACTTGAGTAAAATATGGAAAAAACTGTATTGGATACTGATACCTGTTTCACAAGACATGAAACCAATCTACTGAAGACTCTAGGGAAAAAAAACTAGCAAAGAAAAACTTTTATACAATTCCCCAAATGATTAGTCCTTGAGCTTCTTCATTATCTAACTCATTCTTCCAGTTTGGCATGGAAAATACAAGTAACCATGACCCATAATCATATAGTTTTTGATACCATACTTTTCAAAAAATTCTATCAATATTTTCCCACTCACCTAAATTATCTTTGCATTATGATCACAGCCAATTCTAGATCAAAGTTAGGTGTGGTCATGACTTACCTCTTCCTTGTGGGGCAGCCAACCTATCTTGTGGGGGCAGGGAGGATTGGTTTAGAAATTTAATCATCTTTCCTTTCTTTGCACCTTCATTCTATATTATCAATATTTACGGTTAGCATTAGTCAACCCAAAGTTATGTTCCTTTCTGCTGCCTCTATTAATTTCTTGATCCTAATTCTATCTCCCTGCTTATTTATACTAACGGCTTATATGCACATGTTATTATATCACTTTTCAGTGTTTCAAGACAAAAATATACTATCATCTATCCTTAGCATAACACTGGAAACTAGAAAGGGCTGCCACTATTAACCTCATTTCCCAATTTGGGAAAAATTGTGGCTGCTAATGATTAAATGAGTTTCCAAAAATCCCTTGACAAGTCATTATCAGAACACTAGAACTTGAAGTTCCTGAACTCTAACCTAGTTCTTTCCTATGCATCCAATTTCTCAATTGGCCAGGATCTTATTCTCTTAGCCACAAGCTATTCCTTATCTGATGATCTTCTCCATCCTCTTGCGATTCACTAATAGGATTAACATTTTAATTATTTTTTTTCCTAAGAATATGGATTTCTTTCTTATATCTCAGAAAAAAGTTTCAAGTAATGGCTGGCAATTCTAGTCTAGGCATCAAGAAAGATCATGATAGGTGGAGATATTTTTGGATATTAGGACTTTGTATTGCCTCTTACATCATAAAATTAGAATGGTCCTCCATTCTTTGTATAAAATTTGTAGGGCTGCAATTCATAATTGCTAAGTCATAGAAGAAGGTCAAGTGCCCATTGACCCATGAATGGGTCAATAAATTGTGGTATATGTACACCATGGAAGAAAGATGGAGACTTTACCTTTTACATGTTTACATGGATGAAGCTGGAACATATTCTTCTTAGCAAAGTATCTCAAGAATGGAAGAAAAAGTATCCAAAGTATTCATTCTTACTATGAAACCAATTTATAGCTTCTTTATGAAAGCTATAACCCAATTATATATTTCTTCTTCTCAAGAAGAAAGGGGAAGGGGAAAAGGAGGGAAGGGGAGGGGGAGGATGGGTTGAAAAACAGTAATTGGTGGGACCACACCTACGATGCATCTTACAAGGGTACATGTGAAATTTACTAGGTGTAGAATATAAATGTCTTAACACAATAACTAAGAAAATGCCGTGAAGGTTATGTTAACCAGCTTGATGAAAACATTTCAAATTGTATATAAAACCAGCACATTGTACCCCATGATTGCATTAATGTACACAGCTATGATTTAATAAAAAGAAAAAAAAATGTAGGGCTGATGTCATTTGGAATAAGACAGACATTTTTCTAGGACAGCACTAACTTCAATGTCCTGAAGCACTTTTCCCATAAACTATGAAACTGTCCCAAGAATTCCAACATCTCCTGAACTATTTCCTGCACCAATATTATTACAAAATTGCAAATGTCTTCATCCTGATTTTTTTTCTTCTAAAAAATATAATCACCTACAGAATGTAGGGAGACAGATGACATCTGTTGAAATCAACTACTAGAATCAAGTTGTTCACGTTTTCTTTTTTTCAGCAAAGTTATTTTAAAGAGTTTTTTATGATTTCCAAATTATTTTTAGATATCTGTTCTTAAATTAATACTCTTTATGTAAATAACTGTAGATTAGTTTGTACAGAGACAGAACAGCATGTACCTTTTTGTTACAAACCAAATATCATCATAGGAAACCATATCCATCACGTTTGAAGGAAATCCAAAGTTAATGAGATTTTTTTTTCTTTTCCATTTCTATTATTCAATAAATCTCCAAATTCAAAAGAGTTTGTATTCCAAAAATATGTACAGTGTTTGGGACTCAATCTGTATTTCTATAAGCATAAAACATAATATTGTGGGTGATTTTGTTTTATTCCTCTAGGATGCTAATAAACAAATTCTTAAGACCTCTAGAATTCTGTATCCTCCAAAACTAAATTTCATATTCTGTAGAGAAATCAAATCTTTTACTCACAAGCAAACATTGTAGAAATTTGCATCGGCAAGATCTGCTCTTTAAGAAATATTCAAACTGGTAGCATACACAGACCAACACAATGGACCCCCAGCAAAGTAAAGGCTCCTAGAAAACTAAAGGATAAAGCCTAGCTACCTCAGTGGCCCACATGATAAAAGAAGGCAACAGAGCCCCACACGAGGTGAACAGAAATCTACCCTACATATTAATTCTCTCTACAAACCATGAATGCCTTGAATTCCCCCACTGAAAAGACATAGGCTGGATGACTGGATAACAAAAAGTACAAGCCAAGTATATGTGTCTTCAGGACAAATCAAGACTCAAGGTGAAAGTTTGGAAAACAATGTTTCCTATAAATGGAAACTAAAATAAACAGAGAGTTTTAATTCTTGTTTCAGATACAATTTACTTTAAAGCAACCAACAGACAAAGATGCACACTATATTCTGGTCAAGGGAACAATTCAACAAGAAATCATTCATTTCAAGGACAAATATTTATTCACCCAACTTAAACATTTCTAGACTTCCTTATCTTAATTTAAACATTCCAAGCCTTGAGAAAAAGTTTATTTCTTTAACCAATCACAAATCGAAGACTCCTTAAACTCACCTGTATCTCAAAAATACCCACTTCAAGTTATTCTGCCTGGGGCCAAACCACTTGATGACTTGTAGTTTCAGTCTCCCAGAAATGTATCAAACCAAACTATAACCAAATCTCAGTGAGACCACTTGGTCAAGGCTTTGCTAGGCCATGGTAACTCATATGTGGCCCAGCATTAACTTCCTTAATTTAGTATACAGACTTCAGGTTCTTTTCCATTGACACAATGCGCTTAAGGCTTAAGTGCATTAAATGAATGGTGGAACTTTGCAAATGAATATCATGGACTCTGCCTTGTGTGTATATATGTTGGAAGTGATGGTGAGTGGATAGTGTCAACTCTGATCCAGTGATTGTTGTCATGCAGAGTTGTAAGTAAAGTATTGTCACATCTTCTTACTTTCCAAGACAAGTCAATCATTTGTTTTAAGTTTAATGTTCAATGATGGCAGCTAGTTAAAAAGAAAATAATATATGAGATGAAAAAGTCATGCCACTTCTTAAATGGGGCTTCTGGGCTTCCAAGAATGACAGATGTCTTATCTACACACCAAATGTTCAACTTTCAGAATATTGGAAATCTCTCTTTACTGGCTCTTCCTCAATGCTTTGTTATTTCTATTTTGTAGAAAGAAGGCCTTTCAGGCTGATCACAACATTTTCTTTCATTTTATAATCCAACATCTTTTCATTTCAACAAGTATTTCTTTCATGCCACTATGTTTTAGGTGCTTAAAACACATGAATGAACAAAAGGTAAATATTTCTGCCTCTATGAACTTCGCAAAGGCCTGGGATGACACATTTAAAAAGTTAGTAAAAATAATGGAAATGAGGAGATCCTAAAGGAAATTGAGAGTGGGCAGGTGAGGGAGAGAGATAATAAATATAACAAATAGGTGAGTGTCATAGTACTATAGAAGGTCATTGGTGCTGTAGAGAGAAGAGAAAACAGCGGCAAATAGTAGGGGGATAGGGAGTACTGATAGTCACTGGGAGAGATCCATCCTCACGTCCCAACTACGGTATCCTCCAGGCTCTGCCTCTGCTCTCTATCCAGAACGTCTTTCTAGTCCCTTACTCCATTATTCCCCTCAGTTTATAAAACCCACTTACGTAGCTTCCATCCTAAAAACAAGAAAACAAAACTTCTTTGAACCCCTGCATATTCCTCTTGCTAGCATATTGTCCTTTAAGAAAAGAGCTGTCTCTGCTGGTGGCTCCACTTTCTCCCCTGCTGTTCACTCATCCCCCTGTTCCAAGGTGATTCCTGAATCCCTTCACTTAAATTATTTATAGATGGCCAATGATTGACCTACTCCAACTAGCATTTCTTATCTTTTTTCTGATTTTATCCTACCTCAGTCTTTGCATTGTTGAATGCTCACTCTTTCCTGAGGACTCCACTTTCCTTGATTTCTAAGGTGCAACTCATCTGGTGCTTTCTTGCTGAATTTATTTTTTTTTTCCCTTGCTGAATTTAATTAATCCTCCCTCTCAGTCCTCTTTGTACTCTCTTCTCTGCTTTTCCTATTTAGCTTTTAAATGTAAATATTCTCTCAGGGTAATTTATTATTTCTTTAAGGTTGGAAAAAACAAATCCTTCACCAATATAAGCACCTAAACTCAAAATGTGTTAAGTGTTTGTTTCAGGGAAATGAAGGTAGAACTTTTGGGCAACTCCATCTGCCCTAGGAAGCAGGTTGTTTATTTCTACTTTCAAACTTTAAAGTTTTTATTTCCAAAGTAATGGCTTATATTCCCCCATTCAACTGTGAAGACTGTAAATGTGTGAATGGAGACGTTGGAGTTTAAAATTTTGGTTTAAAACTTCAGATATTCTGGGAAATTCACTAGTTATCATGTGAAAGCATTTAAAACTTTCACAACCTGGCATATTGTCTAAATTTATTCTTAGGGAAGTTAAGATTATATCATTATTGCTGAAAGATTACATCTGGAATGTTTTATTTATTCATCTTAGACTAACTTTTCAAATTAGATTCAGCGTAAATGTTAAGCACAGCATCTAAGGAAAGTGAACTTATCTAATCATCAAAGCTTTTAAATGCTCTGCTTAGAAAGTTAGCAGAAAAAAATTCTCATCTGGTTTTCATTTGGTATAAATAGAAAATGTCACCTAATTTACTACTTGTTTAAGGTTGGAAAAACATTCTTTACCAATTAACTTCTCACAGGTTTATTTTAAGGCAGCAAATTGAACTACATAGCTTCTCTCTCTCACACTTGTTCTCTCTCACACAATTTATAGTTTGACAATTGTTTAACAGTAATTTGACATAACGTTAGATGGCAAGTTTAATTTTGGCTTTAGTTCCAAACTGCTAGCCAATCAGACTTAACATTCAATTTTATACAAAGTATTTTTATAGGAAATGTTTGTTAACTCTACATAGACAAGAATGTCCAAATTCAAAGTACACCACATATACTAAAGGAAAATGAACCCATTTCTACCTAAGAGACTATAAATTTATATTTGAAATGATTTGTTTTAGGTTAGGCTTTTAGAGAAAAATCAAACTCAAATATTTAATTTATGAATATATGAGCATAAAGACAAAATACACAAGCATGTAAAAAGTAGAATATATTTAAATAAATATGTTTTGCCTTAATATTTGTACTATTAGGTATAGAGTGAAACTTAAAGCACATTTATCTAGAGAATAAAATTATTAAGTTTAATTTTCAAAAATTGCTGTGTAAAGAATCACAAGGATGGAGAAGCAGGAATCCAATGTACTCGATTCTAATATGAGGCAGTAGATGAGCTAATACAAGGGAACTGGGTAGGGGAATGAGCAAGTGGGGGAGGGGAGGAGTGAGGGAGGATGGGAGGTTATGGTGCATGGCACACCTCTTGGGGGCAGGACACAATTATAAGAGGGACTTTATCTAACAAATGCAAACAGTATAACCTAATTCTTTGTACCCTCAATGAACCTGAAATAATAAAAAAAAATTGCTATGGTCTGTTATTGATTTCATTAGTAACAAAGCATATGACTAAGAATATGACCAGCTTAATTAACAATATAGTGATGATTATTTTGAATAGTGGAAATTGTGCTCTAATTATTCTTTTCTAATATTCTATTATTCTATTATTCTTTTCTAATATTATTACCACATTATTCTTTGAGTATTTTTGTAAGCTGTAAATGATACTTTTTTCTTTGTATTTTGTATTGAAAATGAGAATTTAGCTATAGAAATATCTATACCTGCTTGCATTTATAAAAAGATGAAAAAGCTAAATATGAGACAAAATACACAATCCACAATTATGATTTTTAAAGAAATACATGAAACGTTTACTTTAATGTTTGCAAAATTTAAAGATTTCCTGGAAAAAGGCTAGCTTTTCCAACTTGGAAATATACACATCTAACAAAATATGTTCATGCTTGGAATAATTTGGGATACCAAATGAATTGTGGTAGTTGGGCCAGTTAAAACCACAGGTAAGAATTAATCTCTTCCTCTTACTACCCTTTCCAAGCTACCGCTGAGTGAGGGTGGTCTTTAAGGATTTGGCTTTCTATGGAGACTTCACATCTTTCGTGCTTACATGGATGGAGCTGGAACACATTCTTCTTAGCAAAACATCTCAAGAATGGAAGAAAAAATATCCAATGTCTTCCTACTATGAAGCTAATTTAAAGGTTCCATATTAAGACTATAACCCAACTGTAGCACAAGATTAGGGGAAGAGAAGGAAGGGGGAAGGTTGGGATTGAGGAGGTAATTGGTGGGGCCACATCTACAGTGCATCTTGGAAGGGCACAGGCAGAACTTAATGAATGCAGTGTACAAATGCCTTCATACAGTAACAAAGAAAATGCCATGAAGGCTGTGTTAAACAGTTTGATGAAAAGATCTCAGACTGTGTGTGAGACCTGCATACTGTACCCCTTGACTGCACTAATGTACGCAACTATGATTTAATAATTAAAAAAAAGAGAGAGAGAGAGAGGGAGAGGGAGAGGCTTAGGGAGGCAATGAGAAAACACACCCAATTGACACCTGACTCCATAGAGGGCCAGATTTTTTTAAAAAGACAAATTTATCCCTCAAGTGGCCCCAGACATCCAAAGAAAACTCCAGAAATTGGCTA
>CAUYRH010166501.1:0-23422 GCA_963574655.1 Perodicticus potto | reverse complement strand
TAGAGTGCTGTGGCATCACAGCTCACAGCAACCTCCAATTCCTGGGCTCAAGCGAGTCTCCTGCCTCCGCCTCCCAAGTAGCTGGGACTACAGGCGCCCGCCACAACACCCGGCCATTTTTTGGTTGCAGCCGTCATCGTTGTTTGGCAGGCCCGGGCTGGATTCGAACCTGCCAGCTCAGTGTACGTGGCTGGCGCCTTAGCCTGTTGAGCCACAGGCGCTGAGCCTACAATATTTTTTAATATAAAACAAATAGCTCATGTTTCCTCTGAGAAATATTTGAAGGAAAGATTTCTTAGCAGGTTCTGATGGAGACCTGTGTGCAGAACCACTCAATTTTAAAACTTGAATTACTGGCAAACCCAGATTACACACTCAGACACTAATCTGATGTTATGGTAGTTCAACTTCAAGTGGTTTTCAGATACTCTAAGAAAAGCTAATGTTTATTGAATTACAGGAAGCATATGATAAGCATCTTTTCCTGCATTGCTTTAGTTAATCCTTCCTGTAATCTTGTGAAATAGGTACCAGGGTTATTTCCCACAAATACTATGGTTATCCCCACTCTGTTGCTTACTGAGGCAAGCTTAATCAATCCTTAATCAAGGGATTTGAACCCACGTTTATCTGACCACAAAGTCTGTGTTCTTTGCCACATTGCCAGCTTCTGAGGGTCAACCATTCTGATATCACAGCTGATGTCATAAAGCTTCTGAAAACATTTTGTAGCCCATGTCAGCCATGGGATCAACAACTGGCAAGGATCACTATCATCCCCAATCAACTGAATATCATTTTGTATTTTTTTTTTAAGAGACAGAGTCTCACTTTGTCACCCTCGATAGAGTGTTGTGCATCATAGCTCACAGCAACCTCCAGCTCTTGAGCTTAAGTGATTCTCTTGCCTCAGCCTCCCAAGTAGCTGGGACTACAGGTGTTGTAGGTCCCGCCACAACACATGGCTGTTTTTTTTGCTGCAGTTTGGCTGGGGCCAGGTTTGAACCCGCCACCCTCAGTATGGGGCCGGTGCCCTACACACTGAGCCACAGGCACTGCCCTGAATATCGTTTTGACCCAAATGAGGAGGCTTATGGAGACTTCCTTACAATATATCCAAATACAGACAAAATGTAATTTACCTTTTCAGGAATCACTGCCAGCTAGGAGCTGTCTTTTTATTTTATTTTATTTTATTTTTTTGAGACAGAGCCTCAAGCTGTCACCCTGGATAGAGTGCTGTGGCCTCACAGCTCACAGCAACCTCCAATTCCTGGGCTCAAGTGAGTCTCCTGCCTCCACCTCCCAAGTAGCTGGACTACAGGCACCTGCCACAACGCCCGACCATTTTTTTGTTGCAGCCATCATTGTTGTTTGGTGGGCCCAGGCTGGATTCGAACCCGCCAGCTCAGGTATACGTGGCTGGTGCTTTAGCCCGTTGAGCCACAGGTGCCGAGCCTAGGAGCTGTCTTATAAGGGTGGAGAATGACACTCATCTTTGTGTCCCTGACAAAACCTGACAAAACCTGCTCAGAGGAACCCCACAGTATGTTTGCTAAATGGGAGGCTTCGTTTTCATTCTGTTACTGCTTGTAACTATACAATAAATAAACATTAGCTAAGTAGGTATTTAAATAAGTCAAAAAAGAAAATTATCTTTGTGTTAATGAATTTTTTTTCCACCCTAAAAATGCTTAACTAATATTTCCCTTTGGATGTCCTGTCAGACTGAAGAAAGGGGAATTTCCTTTCATCGGGGTGGGATGAAAGAGATTCATCGGTGGGCGTAAGGAAGGCTTAGCCACTTTGCCTTTGAAATTCTGGTTTACATTGGCAATCTCTGTAGAAGGAGTTTGAAGTCATAACTTTGTGAGCAAATATCTCTCTGCAGTTTTTTGGGTTCAGTTCACTTACCAGACCTCCAGGCCGTCAGCCCAGGTGCAATCAGATAGAGTGGGCTGAACATAAGAAAGGGTGTGAATGGGGCCAGGAATATCTCCTGGTAGTAAGAACAGAAGTCCTCAGCACAAAATCTATAGAGACACGAGTTGGATGCAAAGAGTATATAGGCAGCAGTGTCAGAGTTGTGGCGCCCTAGGCCATCCTCCATGAGAGACACGAGGCACACACAAGCACAAACAGCCCTAATAAATGGCAGGCAGTGGTGGAGTCATCAGTAGAGCTATAGCTCTGAGAAGGCAGAGGTCACAGAAGGAGCTACTTCAGCCTGGGATGGACAGAGCATCTTTGGGTGCATGTTTGTGCCTATAGAGTCTGTGCACGTTGGGACTGATAACCCTGCACAAAAAGGAAAGAGCCGAATGGTATTAACACCAGCTCAGGTGTTCAGACCTTCTCCATCTCCAGGGAGTCATGAGAGCAGAAGGCGGGTGAGAGGAGAGAGCTGTGTCTCAGGAAGGCAACGCTAAAGGAGATGGGTCAGTGGGGAGCTGAACGCAGAGAGCTCCTGCAGCAGCCTGTGAAACAGTGAAGGGAACAGCCTCAGTGAAGGGGAACGGTGCTGCCGAGAGGAGGCAGTTCTCATGCTGAGAGGCAAGGTGTCCAGTTGGAAGAGGACAGTGAGAGAGAAAAGACAGGTAACTCCTAGGTTTCGTGCCTGAATGACTCAGAGTATGAAATAGGCTTTCCGAGAAAATAGTTATTGTACAGCGTTTGTGTGTGCGGTTTCAAGAATTAATTCATTAAGAAGTTTAAAAATCACATCTGTGGATCATTGGGCAAAGTGTAGACGAAATAGCCCAGATGGCTGAAATATTTACCTTTTGGTTCATTGCAGGTGAACCAGCTGCAAACAAACCAGAACATGCTCATCTCTAACTGCTAGTAATTCCTCTAAAATCTCTCTTAGCTGATAGGTCTAGCTTATAATATAAAGGGGACTGAAAAAAGATAGCAATTGCTTTGAGAGGCCATTTATTTTTTTTCCTGGACAAATAATATTTTGAAGGACTAAATGATAAAGCCTTTGCAAGGATGGGCTTATTTCTCTCGTTCATGTTCTTTGCTCTTCCATTTGTCTTTAGTTTTTGATTTCTTTTTCTGTCTTTCTTTTTTTTTTTTTTTCTAGAGGTAGAGTCTCACTTTGTCGCCCTTGGTAGAGTGCTGTCCCGTCACAGCTCACAGCAACCTCCAGCTCTCGGGCTTAGGCAATTCTCTTGCCTCAGCCTCCTGAGTAGCTGGGACCACAGGCGCCCGCCACACCGCCCGGCTGTTTTTTTTGCAGTTTGGGCGGGGCCCGGTTCGAACCTGCCATCCTCTGTATATGGGGCTGGCGCCCTACTCACTGAGCCACAGGCGCCGCCTAGTTTTTGATTTCTTATGGACTATGTACTTATGTGTTGATTGTGGCTTAATTCGAAAAATAATGCTGTTTCTCCCCCATACCAGAAAGACTGATTCTGTATTTCAATTACGATCAAATGCCTCCAGAATAAGAAATGTTTTCCCGTCACATTAAATTCTTATATGTAGTTTTTGTTGTTTTGTTTATTGGAGCATGCTCCTAAAACTGACCCTGGAAATGACTCTTTGCAAATAGAAATCTCTTAAAAGCTGTAGGAGTTTAGTTCATTAAAATATGTTATAAATAAATGGCAACACTCTATCCTTTTAAATCTCAATTTTTTACTTCCGGTACCTGTATGATTTCATGACCCTGGGGATTGCAGTCTGTAGCTGAGAAGGAACAGGGCTATAATGTGTGAAAGCACATTTCTCTAAATTGCATTCACTAAAAGTACACTCTTTTTCCCACTCCAAAAGCAAACTAGAATGCATAATCAGTCTCATTGGTTATGTTTCAAAACTGGCCCTACAGAAAACATGAATGAAATTGCATTTGCCTGGAGAAAGTTTCTGCTGCTGTTGTTTAAAACCATAAATGAGATTTTAAGAAACGTCTTGTACAACTAATCGGATGGGTTTGCATTGGATCATTTTCTGCTTTCTCTCCTTTCCACAGAGTGTGGGTTTTTGTTTTCCTTGTTCTCCAACACAAACTGCCAGCCACGGCCTACCAGGATCTTTTCCCAAACACTGCATGTAACTTGAGGTACCGCATCTGTTTTCCTCAGTACCTCAGACTGACTTTTCAAAAAGTACTTCTCATCATGGCTTCCACAGAAGGTCTGGAAAAGCATTTGGGGCCATAACAAAATTATCAGATTGTTAGAGTGGATGATGGGAATGGGACATTTCTTTTCCTTTTCTAACAATGGAGCAAGAAACCAACAGCCTGCCTACAGAAATCGAGCAGAATTGATTCTGAAGTTTCTCTCTTCATGGTATAGGATGGGTCAATTTGGTAATCCACTATCACAAATGCGGCTAGAATTCACCAAACCTCAAGCCATGGCTGGCGCGATGTAGGCCTGATCTGATGGCTCAGCGCAGCCTTCTTTTTTCTTCCTGTTCCAATGTGGGGTTGGCAGCTTAGATGGGGTTTTCAGGGCACTGGACTGACCCAGCTCACAGAAGAGCCTTCCTGATTGTGACCCACGTGTTCTCACAATTGTTATGATTGCAACACCGACTGCAACACAATTCATGTTCTGAGTCTTAGCATTTATTTCCTCCTCAGTGCACATGAGCTTATTAGACTTTTTCCTGAGGACAGAAGGGAGCAGGGAACATCGGGCAGGAAAGATGGAGAGAGGAGTCTTTAGGAGCACGGCCCTGGGGATTTGACACAAACTTTGACCTCAGACAATTTTACATAAGATCAGAGCCAGCACAAAGCTACATATTGAGATTAGCCAATCTGAGTTTACTCAGGACAAACAGGGCAAGAATTACTTGCCCTTTTGTTATTTCTGAAACCTGAACTGCTTTTAGAAATAAAGACTGGAATGTTCCATAGGCACTCGGAGCATCGGACATGG
The DNA here is from genome assembly GCA_963574655.1 of Perodicticus potto. Classification (NCBI taxonomy): domain Eukaryota; kingdom Metazoa; phylum Chordata; class Mammalia; order Primates; family Lorisidae; genus Perodicticus; species Perodicticus potto. Next base: position 18,521 of record CAUYRH010166501.1, on the reverse strand, counting down.
GCATGGCACACACACTCGGTCTGGCTATTTAAAACCCAGTCCCTTGGCTTCTCTCTGTGATTCTAAATACGTGTAATCACATTACCCTGCAGCAGCCGGTAACTATTTCTATAACAATGTCCAGCATCTGTGCTTGCCATGACTGGGTCCACCCAACCAAAACAAAGCGGTGATGTGATGACTGACTGGGTGGACCTCTCCAGGCGTTCTGCGCCACACTAATGCCCAGCTAGTGTCAGAATATGAGTGGTTGTGTCAACTGAACTTCTCTAATTTTAGGGACTGATCTATTTAACTATCCTGGAGGGGAGGAGGAAGTTTAGCATGTTAAGAGGATGCTTTTTAAACGAGCCATTCATTTACTTGAAAAATGAGCAGGATAAGCACAAATTCTCACTTTCTCAGATATAGCAAATTCTTATCCTTTGGAAGGATCCCAGCATTAGAGACTTTGCCCCTTTCTGTGCTAAAGAATCTCTCTTTCTTGGATTTGTTTGATGTGCTAACACTTCCTCTACTTGTACCCTCAGCCATCAATCAAACAGAAGAATCCCCTAGGAATAACCTAGCCAGTTGTTAATTACCTGAAGACTATCAGCCAGTGGAAGGACATCAGACAACATCCTTACATAATGTCAAAATACTTGATCAAGTTTGTGAATTCCATGAAATAGTCAAACCAGTTTAGAGATTTCATATAGACAAAATAATAAATTGAATGACTTACAGCTTTTTAGCTTAAATGTGAAATTTTTATACTTTTCCATTTATAAAACTTGCAAGCGTTTGCCATACCCTATCCCAAGTGTTTTATCTACTTAAATCTTATTTATTTCTGATAACAGCTGTGGGAAGTCTGTGTTTTTGCTCCCATTTTACAGATAAAGAGACTGAGGCTCAGTGAGATTTAGCAATTTGCAAAAGGCTGCGTGTCTAAGTTCTATGAGTGGTGGGGTGGGATTTAAGTACTGATCTCTCCAATTTGAATTCCACCCTCTCTGCCTATATCTATATATAGCCACAAATGGCCAAAATGGCCAAGAAAAGCAAGGAAACAAAAAATAAAAAATAAACAAAAATCTTTGGTCCTAAATCATACAGTTAAGACAGCCCAAACTCAGCTGATCCATAATTAGCTAATTCTCCCTGGAACCATCCAGCTACAACCCAAGTCTGTTGCCTGATACCTGAGTGCCGGGTACCTCTTGACCCCCACACGATACTATTCAAAGAACCAGAACTCCAATTGCCAGGCATTACACATCAGAATGAATTATACATGTTATGTTATGCCCGTGAAGAGATCTTATTTCTTAGTCAAATATTATTTTTTAAAAGTACTTTCAGGCATAGACTGAATATGTGATTCCCTTGTGGCCAACTCAAAACACAGAGCAAAGGGTAATCCTTTGCACTATCCTATATTAATATTTTCTTTCCCTCCTTGTAAGGGGACTAGTTATAAATTAGATGAGATTAAAAAAATTCTCTCAAGAGTCGATATTGTAAGGAATTACCTAGAAAGAATCGAGAGGTTTTTTTCCCCCCACATGGTAAATCACGCAGTGTAGCAGCCTGCCCCAGATCCCCGGGAGACAACATCTTGAGCGCATATGTTATGCTGGGTTCTGTATTGACTAATTCAAAAACTCCAGGGCAAAATAACCGAAGTTCCCAAGTTAAAAATGAAAGTAAAATAGTGGAATGGAATTGGGATCATTGTTGCAACACTCCAACAACTTCATAAATAGCCATTAAAGTAGACAGCATTCCAGGTTAGCAAATTTACCATTGCCAGAATCTACCTGCATGGTGTGAAGTCGCAAACAAACCCATCTACCTCTCACTTCCCTGATAGTCATTCTTTCAGAAATATCATCACGTTTGACAAAATGAATATTGAGATCCTTTTTACTAGAGGGCTTATCCAAATATATGCCATATTAAAAATAGTCATGATATAAATATTTCTCACAAGAGCTGCAGCGATGGTGTGAATAAAAAACTCCCCTCTGAGATTTCAGTAAAACCAGATCTCACAAAGGATCTGAAAGAAAACAAAAAAGCACAAACCAAACAAACAGACACACACAAAGAGACACACACAGAGAGAACAAACCTTATGTTAATCCGGTTTAGCATAACAGTCACTATTCTGACACTATTTTATGAAGTACATACTGTTCCTTCCCAGATGAAGTCAGGGAGATGAATCGGCTACAGGTTTCTCATAATCATGTTCAGGGCTGGGGGTTATCTAAGCATGTTCAGTAGCAGCTAATAAAACCCCAAATTTCTAAATGCAGCAAAATGTTAGCACTGTCAAATGGCCAAGCATGCAAGAGGAATCTCTCTCTCTCTCCATGCCCTTCTATGAATACATACAAAGCCCCAAATATACCGGCTGGAATTTTTAAATCGTAAATTAGATTTCAAAATGCTTACGGGCCTTACAATGAGATAACATCAGGAGGAACGGTGCGTGGAATGGATCTGGCATTCTCACATAAAGCATTATCTTTGGTACAAGTACACACAGCAGGGCATTTTGGCTTCGCTGGTTTCTTCCCCTCAGTCAGCAAAAGCGCAGATAAGAGACATAGGCAATAAGCAATTCTTTTCAGGGGAATGCAGGCATTTCCCATCCTTTTGCTTCTTTCTGATTCCATGCAGTCGAAAAAATATCCCCAACCATGAACAGGGCTTCTGGAATTCAGATGGTGATTGTCTTGCTCTAAGAACGGGTCACATAGGAGTCCACCCTTTTCCTCTGCCTCTGTATCTCTGCTTTTCAAAACAGGGACCTGCAGCTGATTCGTGCGTGAGCTTCTCCTCGCTCCAGCAATGCACTGCTCGGGGGAAGAGACCTGTGAGGTGCTGTGAGATGGGAGGGATCCAACTGCTGGAGGAGAGTGCCGACTTGCATCACCACGAAAACACTGAGCGCAGACCAGCCTTCGAAGGCAAAGTGAAGTGATGTAACAGAAAATAAACAGCGTTCTGCTTTCACCGGGAGGCCCTTTAATTGTTACCAAAAATAGGACGGCATTCTGTCTTATTAGTGAGTGGGTGGGCGGGTGGGTGGGAGCAGTCATCTTGCATAGGATGTCGGCAATCTCAAAAACCTCTGGGAATTTGCTTTTCATGTAGCAAACAACCTAGTAAGAAAAACTAGCTTTGGAGCCAGCCCTGGCTGGGAAAATGAAGTTAAATGAAACTCTGTCTGCAGCATTCGGCTAAGACCTTGCTGTTCCTTGCCGAGTCCACCTGGCTGATGCCACCCTTGAAAGACAAATGAGAACACATGGAGAATGTGACTTTCAATGTGAGTAAATACTTTTTCTGACACTTATTAACCGTTATGAATTATTGATATTCATACCCTCACCTGCCCACCTGCCCCTTTAATCCATCCTCTCCTTCCGTGGTGGGGGGAGGGAGACAGAAGCATGGCCCCTCTGTGCATAATCCCCCTCCCCACTCACTCTTCTACCCTCCCTTCTTTGGCAGTAGCATCAGAAGCTTGGAAGGAGCTCCCTGCCAGCAGGAGGCAGCCAATTCTGGCTTCCCAGGGCTCTGCAAAAAGGCCTGGCTCAACCTGGAGGCCAAGAGATGGTAGTGAAAACTGCCCAGCTGAGACCCTAGTACTGCCGTGAACTAGCTGACTTTACGGACAGGGCAATGGCCGAATCCACTCCCCTGTCTGTAAAATGGGGATGACACTATAGACATTCTGTGGTTATAAGGAAAATCAAATGAAAACGATAGGCTGTTACTGGTGTACTGGCCGTGATAAATAAAGGATGGGCCCTTGGAAAAGAGAATTCATTTAAAGAAGTAAAAATGAAGACGCACTGGCGGTGAGGTGGAGTGGTCTAGTCCAAGTGGGGAAGACCATTAGGATTAAGGAGAGGAGGAAAACAGACCCCTAGTCCTCCCATCGTCCTCCGAGAGGGCCCAGACAGCCTGGGGTGTCCCTCCACGCGCCTTTCTCCTCCAGCTTTGTAGACCCAAATACTGAAAGGCCAGTTTGAGCAAACGCACGATTAGCACGTATAACTACATCTTGCGTGTGGATGGCTGCATCCCCACTGTGCCCTTCCTCCTTAGTCACCTGTTGGACTCTGTGAGCTCTGTGTGGTTGGGGGGCCTGCAGTGGGGGTCATGCGCATTCTCGGATCCAATCACTGTCTATTTAGCCCGGAAGACTGCAAGCTCCGTGAAGGGAGAGAAACTGCTGTGGACCTGGACAGCTCTATGTGCACTGTGGGCAACCCGTGCGCCGGTGTGAGCAAGGGCAGAGCGGACGGTCCATTCACGCTGATCGCAGACTTCAAATTACACCGCAGAGTTACAACAAAGGGGTCCGACCTAGTCAAGGAAGTCAGGGGGCAATTTCCTGAAGAAGTAGCGACCAGGCTGAGTTCCGAGGTAAGGAGTAATGAGAGAGGGGGGTTGGTGAGAGCATTCCAGGTGGAGGGAACAGCATAGGCAAAGGACAGCAACAGGATGTCTCGGCAGAGGCAGGCAGAGGAACGATATTATCTGGATTATTTAAAAAAAAAAAGTACATTATTATCACTAAGCCAGTTTTTGAGTGTTAATAAATACTGTATGTTCATTTTTGCTTTTTTTTCTTTTTAAGACAGAGTTTCACTGTGTCGCCCTTGGTAGAGTGCTGTAGCGTCACAGCTCACAGCAATCTCAGACGCTTGGGCTTAAGCAATTCTCTTGCCTCAGTCTTCCAACTGGGACTACAGGCATACCGGCGCTCGCCACAACACCTGGCTATTTTTTTTTTTTTTTTTTTTTTTTTTTTTGCGGTTTTTGGCCAGGGCTGGGTTTGAACTCACCACCTCCAGCATATGGGGTCAGCGCCCTACTCCTTTGAACCACAGGCACCGCCCAACACCTGGCTATTTTTTGTTGTAGTTGTTATTGTTGTTTAGCTGGCCTGGGCCAGGTTCGACTCTGCCAGTCCCTGTGTATGTGGCTGGCGCCCTAACCCCTGAGCTACGACGGGCGTCAAGCCTGTATGTTGTTTTTTTTCAAGGAAAAAAAAGCTCTCTCAGTCCAAAAAAAGTAAAGATTTTAGAACGTATTCTACTAATGCTTCACTGTCCAGGACCCTGTAGAGGAGGGAGTATCCAATAGCAGTTTTAGAAACCATGACCTATGGGCAAGCTTCACTTTAAACAGTAAAAGTGTCTCTTAAAAGTTGGCTGCAAGTCAGATTTCTGTAAATTGAATCCTACTTCAAGTGCACAGTGGAAACCTGTTCCACAAAATAATTATGTGGTAAAAATTTTATGGAGGATCGTTTTTATTCAAAGTCGCCCCTTAAATTATCTGACCTGTAAAGGATGCATTTTATAACTACAAAATAAAAATCCTGAGAACTTCCAGGGAACTCAGAGCTCTTGGATCCAAACTCTGTGTATTACAGATGGAGAAACTGAGGCACTGAGAGGTCACCCAGATGGTAAGTGGCGGAGCCCCCCTCCCTGCATGCAGTGACACAATGCAGGTACTTGGTTGAAATGAGCAGCTTAGGATAATTCACTCCCTACATTTCACTTTCAAATGTCTCAAATTATCAAGCTTGCTTGACCAGCTCTTGACTTTGTGCTGTGTAGACACATTCAGAGAAGGGTGAGCAGTCTTTGACTTTTGACTTGGTAAAGGTGAGAGGGCAAATGAAAGAGGGAAAGAAACCATATCCACATTATTCACTTTACAGCTGTATTTATCTGGAAGTTCAGTTTGTCAGATCGAGTGGAAAAAGGACCATTGGGGAGGGGATGGGGAACTCTAAGGACAAATTACAATGGGCATTCTGAAAAGACAGTAACTTTTTCTTTTTCTATGGCATTTACAGCCCAGACTTGAATTCTTCATTCAATTAAAACACCCACTAAGATAGGGCAAAATTTTAACCATATAATGCAGGACTCTGAAGGCTTTTCTGGGAGGAGAAACCAATTCCTGGCTTCAGAATGGATCTGAGGAGGGGGTGGGGGATGAGGGCAAGTCACTAAATTGAAATCTTGAGAAGTCCCCAGGGAGCAGAGAGGTTGTGGGAAGCAGAAGGGTGGAAGTTTAGGGTCTGCCACCAACGCCAAGGCATTTAGATAAGGTGTGACAACCTACCTGTGGGTCACAGTGGGGGCCCTTGGGATGGAGGCTGAGAGAGAATGAAGGGAGGCTCAGCTAAGGCAGGCTGGACGCCCCTTCATCTAAACTGTGCAGGAGCAGCTGAGCAGTGCCTGGGACTGCCTCTGCACTTACCAGCCTGTGACGCTGGGCCCGTTTAACCTTCCTAAGCCAGTTTTATCCATGAAGAAAATAACAGTGCCTATCACATAGAGTTGTTGAGAGATTAAATGAGATACCATATCTGTTATAAAAGTGCTTCTAGTGTGGTCTGATACATGAAAAGGATTTACTGTCATCATCATCATCACCACCACCTCTGGCATCGTCACCATCATCACTGTCACCACCATCATCTTCTTCATCATCAAGGTTGCAACAGGACTTGAAGTCTGAATATGTGATTCCTGGTACCTGGAAAGCAAAGGGCTCAAATAAAAATGAGGCTAGCTGAAGTCTACATTCACTGCAGGAAGCAGGCACTTCTGAACTTCCATAATATGGCTTTGTGAAGAGAATCTCACTGTGCAAGGGGGCCTCCCGGGAAAGAGAGGATTCACTAGTTTGGATAAAGGAGGAACACGCATGATTGGTCCAAGGTGGTTGTGAGTCTAGAATGAAGATTTTTCCATCCCACTACCCTTTAACACGTGTCAGTTAGAAGGGGGTAAGATGAATGGACTGGGGGATCCCTGCACCAAAGGAGGGATTCTCTCCAGTCCAGTGGGAGAATACCACTGCATTGTATGTGGGTGCTGGAGAGCAGCACACGGTGGTGGCATGTCTTCAGAGATATGAGACACCAGGCCCTAGGGTCCGACCAAAGTCACCAAATTTTTCAGAGCTGCTCAGGCTTGGTGGCCCCAGCGCATCTGATAGCTCCACAGACATCAAAGGAACTGGCAAAGAATCCCAAAAGGGAGTCAGAGTAGAAGGGAAGAAAAATGAGGGACAAGGTACAACGTCTGAGAGCACATGTACAGTGTTCCCTGGGCATCCTCTGAAAGACTGGAAGGGGTCCTCGGGTGGGGGTGGCTGACGGATCTGGAAGAGCAGATGAAGGCAAGCAAGAGAGGAACAGCATGTGCCATGGTTGTGATCCCGGTTTTCCCCTCAGGCTGGTGTGGCCTAGGAAACACACATCCTGCAAGTAAACAAATCATTATTAGGAGCATTAAAAGATCAAGCTTGGCCTGCCTCCTTTTACAAACACTCAGACATGCAAACTGGTGTCATTTTAAGCAGCCTTTTCAAACAGAATGGGGTTTTTGAAGTTCTGAGGCAGATCAAACACAATAGTGGGTCAGGGAATCAATCTAGTGGGGACAAGCAGAATTTTGAAAATGAAATTGTTTTGAATAAAAAACTGAAGCATATTGCACACATAAGGGCAAGTACTGCCTTGTGAAGCCTTTATTTCTATTCTTCATGTGTACGTGTTTACACAATTGTGATAGAAATGTATTTCTTACAGTTTACAACAGAAAAGGAGGAAGAAGAAGAGGAGGAGAAAAAAATGAAGAAAAAGACAATTTTACATCAGAGTATGGTAAAGATCCTCTCCCACTCCAAGAATCCATAAACTGGAAATGACCTTGATTCCAATACATTTCACTTACTGATTGAGGTTTAGCAATTAGACCTATTGAAATGTTTTTTGTTATTTACTAACTGTGTTTACCTGGGCAACTTCCTCAGCCTCTCTGTGCCTTGTTTTTCACATTAATAAAGTAGAAATGATAATACTATCTTGGCATTGTTGATATCAGGATCAGTGATGATTTGTGCAGAGGGCATGTTATAAAGAAGGCATTCAACTACAGTTAGTCCTACTAGAATTAAATGGGAAAGGGGTAAGGGCAATGGACAGAGGGAACGATCTTTAGGATTACTTAGAAGTAGTGTGTCACTTAGGACTGTTTGGTAGCAAGTGACAGACACAAACTCTGCCTGGGGTAAGCATAAAAGAACGTTGTTGCTATGGTGACGGAGCGACTCACAGAATCCAAGGAAGGGCTTGACCAAGCAGGCTTTAGAAATGAAGAACCTGTGAGAGCTTGGCGGTAGCTAATGTCCTCAGGTGAATCCAACCTGATCAGCTGTTATCCCACATTCGGGAGAGAGGCTGATGGACTGAGCTTGGGTCAGGTGCCTGCCTCTTTGACATGGGAATGCAGGGCACCTTGGCTAGCAATCCTACCCAGAGTACATGTGATGGGAGAAGGGTGGCTCTCCAAAGGGAAGTTTGGTGTTGCTGCCGGAAGCACAGAGGCTGAGCAGGCAGAACCAAGGGATGCTCACTCTGGTAGGTGCTCCAGGATCTGCTAGCTAACATCATTTGCCTTTCCCCAGGCTCATTACTCCAAACCCAGCCTCATGGTTTTAAAGAGAAATGACCAGAAGGCAATTTATACACACTGATCCGGATAATTTCTCAAAGGACAGTTAACCTCTGGTGTTCTAACTGTGAAATAGGGGATTTTTATGTCTTACGGTCCAAGAGAATAGAACTTTGGCCAAGAGGGGAGTTGAGAAGGCGATGATACTGACAGCTCACACTTATTGAACACTTATTGTGTGCCAGCTTCCATCAATACATAAAGTGCTTCAAATTCTCATAACAGGATCTAGCCCCATAGGCTAGATACTATTATTATTTATTTTCCCTATATTTACCAAAAAAGAAGCAGAGGATCAGAGTTTAGGCAGCTTGCCTAGAGTCCTACTGCTGGGGAGAGATGGTGCTAGGCTCTAACCCAGGTGTTCTGACTCTGGCGTTGACAGTATCAGCGCTGCTGGACACTGCCCCTCTGAAAGGCTGTGTGGAACCCAGGATGCTGTTCACTGCTTTGGAGGCCTACTGTGTCCTGCTGGCTAGGCAGTGCTATTGAACTACAACTCCCAGCATGCAACTGGGCTGGCTATGCTCTTAACCCCTTCTTCACCAAAATGCTTCACTGTCTTGGGATGCCTTTCTATTGGCCAAATCTGATCTCCCTAAAGGATAATTAGGCAGCTCAGCCATGGATGCAGATGTAAGTGGCAGTAGATAGGACAGAGGGAAAGCTTCTAAATTAAAATATCCTTTGCATTTTTCAGCCTTCAAAGGGAGGCATTGGAGATTACCCCCAGAAAGTTTTTTTTTTTTTAACTTAGCAATGTGTACTGTGAAAACATCAATAAGGTGTTTTCAGAGCACCCATTCTTAAACTTAGCTACACTTTGAAATCACTTGGGAAATTAAGAAAAATACTCAATTTCTGGGTCGTATTCCTAGAGATTCTGATTTATTTGGTCTAGGATGTGATTTTTAAAATCACTCCATGAAATTCTAAATAATTCCATCTGGATATAAAACAGAGGGCACAGTGCAGGGGGCAGAGGGGGTGAGGGGGAGGTGGACCAGAGCCTTTATTGTGGCTTCCATGGGAAGGGAAAAACTGGGTGAACAAGTTCAGGACTGGCTAGTTTGACTAATAATCTCTGCAAGTTTGGGGGCATAGGAGATGCCCCCAGTTGTCTGGTAACTGGCCCTGGGGTGATCAGGGCAGATGGATAGTGGCCCCAGAGTGGTTGGGAGTATGGACTCTGAATTGGTTGGTTTGCATATGAAATATGTGCTGTCAGTTACTACCTCTAGAAGTTGGTTAACCCTGGAGAGGCAGTCCCTTGGGGTCAACCCCAGATGTCAAGGCATCAGGATACAGAAAATGAAGAGACATGTGGAAAATAAAGACAAGCTTAAACCACCCTTCAGTAGGAAGCAGCTGACCAGCTCTAAGAGACTGGGAATAGCAAGAAGCCTGGGGAAGCACCCCATTAGAAACTGGTCTGCAAGGAAGGGAGTAGGAAGGCCTGTGCAGAGTGATTACTGGAAAAACAAGGAAAGTGTTGACCAAGTTCCTGCACATCCAAAAGAAAGTAGCAGAAGTAATCACTTTTGTCTCATTTTCCCCATGTGCATAATCTGCCTTTTTATAAAAGGTTAAGTAGCAAATGGCTGTTGGAGTGTCCTGAGCTCTGAAAACTTCAAGCATTGTTGCCTCCTACTTCATTTTGCACCATATGCCTAAAGCCAGCAAATGGGTAAACATCATTCATGACGCTTCCTGGATGCTCACGAAACTTTGAAAAGAAGAAAGGAATGAGTGTTTAGTGAGGCAAGTATTACAGAAGATACTGGAGAAGACAGGGTAGGGAGGAGAGTGAAGAATCTGTTTTGGCTTGACACCCGTAGCACAGTGGTTATGGCACCAGCCAAATACACTGAGGGTGGCAGGTTTGAACCTGACCCAGGCCAGCTAAACAACAATGACAACTGCAACAACAACAACAACAAAAATAGCTGGGTGTTGTGGTTGTGGCGGGCGCCTGTAGTCCCAGCTACTTGGGAGGCTGAGGCAAGAGAATTGCTTAAGTCCAAGAGTTTGAGGTTGCTGTGAGCTGTGATGCCACAGCACTCTACCAAGGGTGACGTAATGAAACTCTGTATCAAAAAAAAAGAAAAAAGAATCTCATAATTTTGATCCCGGAACTCCCAATAGGTACTGTGTATATCAACTCAGGGCAGCATCCCCCCTTCCTAGGAGGTGTTCAGAAGTGCCTGGGGGCATTTTTGTTGTCATCCTCACTGGGCAGTGCAACTTGCATCTGTTGGGCTGGAAATGCTAACATCCTGCCACTTTGGGGACCACTGCACACGACAAAGAATTGTGCTGCCCCGAATGTTCTTAGTACTCCCACTGAAAAGGAGCCAAAAAGGTTCTCAGAGCAGGGAATGTGGCAAAACTCTTTGTGCATTTTTCTGAACATTAATCGATAATCCTTAACACAGGGAAGCTGAACATTCTTCAACCAAAACAAATGGAAAGGTGTCCCTTCGCAAGAACTGCTGGGTGGTCTTGAACAACGTCTTCCATTTCCTCAGTTTCTTCATCTTTATAGCACTAACCTTCATAATTTCTCTCCCCAGAAAAGAGAAATACCTTATAAAAGTAAAGGGTTAGGCTGGGTGTGGTGGCTCATTCCTATAATTCTAGCACTTTGGGAGGCTGCCATAGGAGGACTGCTTGTGGTGAGGAGTTCAAGACCAGTGGGGGCAATATAATGGAATGCCATTTCTACAAAAAATACAAAAAACTAGCTGGACATGGGGGCTCACACCTGTAGTCCCAGCGCCTGAAGCAGGAGGATCTCTTTGAGTCCAAAAGTTTGAGGTAGTAGTGAGCTGTATGACACCACTGCATTCCGGCTTAGGCAGCAGAGTAAGACCCTGTCTCAATCAAACAAAAGTAAAAACAAAAACTAGAGACTCAGGGCGGCACCTGTGGCTCATTGAGTAGAGGGTTGGCCCCATATACCGAAGGTGGTGGGTTCAAACCCAGCCTCGGTCAAACTGCAAAACAGAAAAATAGCCAGGCGTTGTGGCAGGCACCTGTGGTCCCAGCTACTGGGAAGGCTGAGGCAAGAGAATTGCCTAAGCCCAGGAGTTGGAGGTTGCTGTATGATGCCACGGCACTCTACCGAGGGTGATAAAGTGAGACTCTGTCTCTACAAAAAAAATTAAAAACAAAAGTAGAGACTCAGAAAAACTTTGTTTTTCCCATTTTATGTACAGGAGATACATGGACTCCAATTAACCAAAGTACATATGGTAAAGTTTAAGCCAAAAATATACAGAATCAAGTGATCTCCAGATATTTTTAATGAAGTACGATTTTAACTATTTAGCATTTTCTCTGGGAATACATTTGAATTTTATTAGAGATATGGACAAGGTCATGGTATGCCACTCTTCCTACCGGCTAGACTTGAATAGAAGTCAAGTCAAGGAAAGATAGTTACAGAATAAAATAAGAATAATTCTAAGGTATGGGCAAGGTGAAAATAATTTAACCAGAAAATATATGTTACGGTAGTACTAAGGAGAAGCAGTTGCTCCAAGGGGTGTTACCCTAGAGTGGGGCTTAGTTATTAGAATATAAAGTTGAAAATATGATTATTCTTCTTTCTTGCTCTTCTACTTTTTACCTGAATCTTTCCCAAGATTGTTCTTAGCAGCCTTTTTTTCCTTTTTAAATAAATACTCCTGGCTCAGCCCCTGTGGCTCAACCGACTAAGGCGCCAACCACGTACACCTGAGCTGGTGGGTTCGAATCCAGCCTGGGCCGCTAAACAACAATGATGGCTGCAACCAAAAAATGGCCGGGCGTTGTGGCGGGCACTTGTAGTCCCAGCTACTTGGGAGGCTGAGGCAGGAGACTCGCTTGAGCCCAGGACTTGGAGGTTGTTGTGAGCTGTGATGCCACAGCACTCTAACCAGGGTGACAGCTTGAGGCTCTGTCTCCAAAAAAACACACAAACAAAAAAAACTCCTTTATTCTTTTGAGGTTATCACCCACTGCTTTTTAAATTTTGTCTTGTTTTAGTTTTTTGGTTTAATATTCTGAAATTAGAAGATAAACCATGTAATTAGACTATTCATGCTTCGGAAACTTGAACTTCACAAAATTGAATTTCAGGCTTTTGCTTTTGACTTAGCCCTTTAGGAGGGTTCTGTTTTGTTTTGTTTGGCTTTATATTCTCATTCTGGAGGAAGTTAGAGCTTTCCAGAGCTGCTCCTGACTTGTGGCATGTAGTTTCTGTGACTACCCATTAGTTTCTGCAGGAACAATGACCCCAGAAACTAGGAATTTGACCCTAGAAAATAGCAAGGGAATGACGGAACTGGTGGTGACCATAGGATTAGTGCCCCAGGGTCCAGGGAAGAAATGGGCATTAACAGCAGGGAAGTACCAGGCTTCTGCATCAGCCCTGTTGCCGGCCCCACATTCAGCACTGCACCTCCTGCCCCCAACAGGGGAGCTAATTAGATGGGAAGATGGGGGAACCTGCATTCGCAGGTTCATTGTCTCAGGTGATTATTTCACCTGCTCTGTAAGCAAAACCTATCACCCCCCACTGGACAGATGAGGAAACAGGCACTTAGAGAAGCTAAATTATTTGCTCAAGACCATTTATTTCAGCTTCTAACTGACTTCTGCCTGTTTCCAAAGTGTTTTTCGTGTGATTCCTTATTTGTGATGTATATGAAATTACGGACAGTTCTTGGGTCCTTGTGTGTGCAGCAATTATTCTGTAAAATGCTGGTATAGTGTTGTTTGTTTATATGATGCTTGGGGCAAGGAAATGACTGAGGCTGACACTTCCCTGGCTCCAGAGCCTCTGTGAGGATAGCAGTGGGGGCGGGGTCCTCCTTGGGTCGCCTGGATCCAGTAAGATGCAGCCTCAAATAGGGGTTATACCTTGAGCCCCAGCTTTGCCAGTTAGCACATGAGTGACCTTGGACAATGTTTTATACCTTTCTCAGCTTCAACTTGCTCATCTGTAACATGGGGACCGTGCTAAGTGCTTATCTCATAGGATTGCTGTGAAGAGGACAAGAGATAATGTAAGAGAGAGCTCAGCACATAGTAAGCTGTTATGTTTCCCGTCTGTCTCCTGCCATGCACAGCACCCCCTGATGAAAGAGCCCCCTTCTGAAGAGGTCAGAGTGACAGGGGAGCTGTGGGAGTTAGGAGAATGAGAAGAGAAGGCAGGCCTGAGAAGTGGGGGGAAAGACTAGAATGGCTGCCTTCCTAGCAGAGAGGCACCCCTCAACACCAGGGTACTTGCTTCTAGTGTGAGGGCCAATCCCAGAACCCTGAGAAACACAGCCCAGGGGTGGCATTTCCTCCTGTCCCTTTCCTGGAGCAAAGCCAGATTTCAGAGGGGCTCTCTCAAAGGCCAGCGTCAGCCCTCTGAGCAGATGCTCACAGTTTTGCCAGGAACAGCATCTCCCTTTGTTGCTCTTCTGGACCCACATGGAAGCGAGTTGCGAAGGACACAGGCCTTGCTTACGTGGCACGTCTGCCATCCAACATGTGACTGTAATTATGTTGCTCGGTTTGGAACTGAGTAAACACTGGGTTTGTTTTGTATCTTAGGATGAATAAATGAGTCTTATTTCTTACTCAGCATAGTTGTCTCCATCCATTCATTCAACAAACGTTTCAGTGTGTCCTCCATATGAGGCAGTCTGCAGAGAACTATTCCCACGTGGTTCCTGCCTGCAAGCATCACACGGTCTAGCGGAAGAGACCAGCAATGAAACTCACCAAACAAAGCGTGAGTGAGAACATTGGCACTCTTTAAACTAAAGCCAGAGCTCCTACCCAGCTTCAATCTCCCCAGGCAGCCTCCCTAGCGGCACATCAGGACCACAGCAGTAGACAGTGTCCTACCTCCGCCTCTTTCCCCTGGGCCATCTGGGAAAGCTCCTCCCTCCTTCACCTTTGAATCTCACAAAGATGACCTAGGGTTTTGATGTAATTTCAAAGGAACAGGGACACTAATGACAAACAAGAAAAAAAGTACAAAAAGAAAAAGGTATCATGCTTCAGGACTTGCTTGGGCATTGAGCATTGTGCTAAGAAATGTTTGATGTATATTACACTGTATCATTTATTTCTCTGAGGTCGACACTATTGATATGCTCACTTTTCAGATAAGGATATTAAGGCCATAGGGGGAAATAAATAGGTCGTAACTCTAACCAATGGCAGAGCTAGGACTCGAACCCAAGAAAATGAGAAAGTTAATTGATCGTTTCTTATTAAGAGCAGTTGTTTTGGTGGGGGGATCAAGGGGAGGCATTATTTCCAGACAGGGATCTTTAGGGAGAATAAAGAAAGGGATCCTTGGTAGGCATTATAAATCCCCCAGCACCTAGTAGTGTTGGCCACAGGCAGAGCTCAGTGAATTCTAAGGCAGTGAGGGAGGGTTCAAGGAGGGGGACGAGGGAGAGACTGAGGCCCCCTACCTAGTCTCTCTTGACTTACTAGGACTACACAGGTATTTCCACCATCAGTCCCCGTCCCAGGCCAGCTCTTTGTCCAGCTTCTCTTCCATTCCGAAACTCCTAGGCAGCTTGGTGGTGGTTTCTACCACTCTATCTGGTTCCTACAATCCCCAGGTCTCAATCTCTACAGCTTCTCTTGATGATGCCTCCCTGGAAGACAATCCCACAAGACCTTTTCATTTTAGAGGTTAGAAGATTATAGGAGTCCAAGACCCTCAGTGGATGCCTAAAATTGCAGATAATAGTGAACTCTACATACTATACACTACAGTTTTGTTGTTGTTGTTGTTGTTGTTGTTTTTGATCTAACATCCCAGTTGGCTACTAAGTGACTAATGGCAGGTGGCATATAGTACATCATGGCTCCACTGGACAAAGGGATGATTCATGTCCCCAGGAAAGATAAAGGGGGATGACGTGAGATCTCGTCCCACTACTTCGAACAGTGTACAATTTAAAACTTATGAATAGCTTATTTCTGGAATTTACCATGTAATAATTTTTGAACCACATTTGACTGTGGGTAACTGAAATTGTGGAAAGCAAAAATGTGGACAAGGAGGCCTCCTGCACAACAAATATCAAATATAAGGAAGCCACAGAGGTTGTGGGGCCTTCCCAACTGCTTCGCAAATGGCTTGCTTTTATTTCCTGACTCCCTTGTATGAGTCAGGTGACAATCTTGCCATGTGCTACTGTGTAGTGATCTTTGGAAGGTTATTTAACCTCCCTAAGAACATCTGTGAAATGTTGCCATCTCTTCAATTTGGGGTGAGCATTCAAGACTCTTCTTTATTTGAAAGTGCTTAGCACAAAGAAAGTGCTACATAAGCGTTGTTGAGGATTTAATTGTCCTTCCCCAAATTCATATGTTGAAGCTCTTACCGTCAATGTGACTGCATTTGGAGGTGAGGTTTCTAGGAGGTAATCAAGGTTAAATGAGGTTATAATACTGGAATCCTATGTTACACTAAGGATGATCCTTATGAAGTAAAAAGAAAGACACCAGGGTACACACACACAGAGGACACAGGGAAAAGGCTAGTGACTATCTGCGAGCCAAGGAAAGAGCTCTCAAGAGAAACCAACTTGCTGACACCTTGCTATTGGACTTCCAGTCTCTGGACTCCGAGAAAATAAATATGCGCTTGTTGTTTATGCCACCCAGTATGTAGTGTTTTTATGATGGCGACCCGAGCAGGTTAAAACAAATGTTCATTCCACTTCTTTTTCTTTCCTTTTGTTTGAACACACTCATATTCAAGGGCAACTCAGAATTTGAACTAGAAGATTTTTGATCTTCTTGAGCTCAACTTGAGGCATTGGGATTCAAAACTTGGCTGGAAGACAAAGGGAGAGCAGCAGGATATCTCTTAGTTACAGTGGAGCACTGGTTAAATAGCCAGGGCTATTTAATTATCCAGGCTAAGGAGTGTTCCTTGGAGTTTCTGCTTACTGGTGACCGAAGACCCAGACTTTGAAGTTACACCTGAACTTGTAGATTCCTATGTCTAGTAGAGAGGTATATTAATTCTGAACGGTAACAAATATAATCCTTGAGGCTATGGTTCTATTACCTGTAGGACATTAACCAATTTTGTGTCTAATTCAACTGGCTTACTCCAACATTCTCTCTCCAATGCCCATTCAATTTTAATGTCTCCGATTCTCTTGGAAACCAATTTTATACTTCACTGAGGAACTGAATAAATCTCTGACACACGTTCATTCTATATTTGTGTAAGAATCATGTTTTGACTCTTCTTTGAAAACTATACTTTGACAAGTATAAGAAACTCTCGTGTTTCTAGAATATAAAGATTACACTTTAAGGAGAGAGAAGACCTCCGTTGGGGTTTACTTTTTTATTTTTTAAATTCTAGATTTTCTCTCTTTCTGTATCAGCAGTTTTGTATTTTTTTAATTTTTTTTTTGAGACAGAGCCTCAAGCAGTCACCCTGGGTAGAGTGCTGTGGGATCACAGCTCACAGCAAGCTCCAACTCCTGGGCTTACGCGATTCTCTCGCCTCAGCCTCCCAAGTAGCTGGACTGCAGCTACTTGGGAGGTTGAGGGACTATAGGGTGAGGGACCACAGGCACCCGCCACAATGCCGGCTATTTTTTGGTTGTAGCTGTCATTGTTTTATTTATTTATTTATTTATTTTTGAGACAGAGCCTCAAGCCGTCACCCTGGATAGAGTGCCGTGGCATCACAGCTCACAGCAACCTCCAATTCCTGGGCTCAAGCGAGTCTCTTGCCTCCGCCTCCCAAGTAGCTGAGACTGCAGGCGCCCGCCACAATGCCCGGCCATTTTTTGGTTGCAGCCGTCATTGTTGTTTGGTGGGCCCAGGCTGGATTTGAACCCGCCAGCTCTGGTGTATGTGGCTGGCGCCTTAGCCGCTTGAGCTACAGACGCCGAGCTTATATTAGCAGTTTTAAAGCACCAATATTGACGAAGCCCAAAATCTATTATCTGCAGAAGAATTTGATTCTTCTGACAAACAGAGAAAACCTGGAGTGAAATGTAAAGTTGGTCTTTATGCTTTATTCTACTCTTACTCTCTTCCTTCCCACCTTGCCAAACACTGACGGGGCCCTTTAGTTTGGGTCTGTTATTCTATCTCCTCATCTCAGGTGGGGGAAAATAATCAGAGAGCGTACAAGATCTAAGCATCTACAGTGGCTCCTCCAAGGCGGTTTGCGTTTAAATATTGAATGGGGTTCAAACGCAGCCCCGGTCAAAAACTGCAGAAAAAAAAATATTGAATGGGTGCTTCATCCTAAAGGCTTTTAGATGTGTTCTTTGGGGTTTGCCTCGCTTCCCAACTCTCCTCCTTGCTTTTCCTCTCCATAAACACGCCTTAGCCAAACATCTCCACTTACATACTAAGATTCAGGTAAGATTTCATTTGAATGTTCAGTTACTTAGAAAGCATGTAATCCAAAGAGATGACGCTTTAATAATGGCAGAGGCAATTGTATTGTTGTGGAAAAAACCTTGACATCTGGACACATGGGTGAGTCTGTGCTCCGCCCTTAAGCAGCTATGTGATCTTGTTGCAGATAACTTGATTTCATAAAGTCCTGTGGGCCATATCTGTCACTCAGCCTTGCGGGGCAATTATGAGCATTGGGATCATACCCAGTTGAACAACTCAGGTTTGGAGCATGTGATTCCACTTATAAGTGGATGTTTTTCAGTAAATATACTGAAAAAAGTGTTTGGAGATTTACAGCAATTTGAAAAAACTTGTGTATGAACTGCTTAGCCTAAAAATATATATATATTCTTTTGTAGAGACAGAGTTTCTACTTTATCGCCCTCCGTAGAGTGCTGTGGTGTCACACAGCTCACAGCAACCTCCAACTCCTGGGCTTAGGCGATTCTCTTGCCTCAGCCTCCCAAGTAGCTGGGACTACAGGCACCCGCCACAATGCCCGGCTATTTTTCTGTTTTGCAGTTCAGC